>PVJS01004194.1:0-70592 GCA_004027185.1 Glis glis
GAGAAATTAAGAAATTCCTAGAAACAAATGAAAACAGAGACACAACATATCAAAATCTCTGGGACACCCTGAAGGCAGTATTAAGAGGAAAATTCATAGCACTGAGTGCCCACATAAGAAGAACAGAAAATCACTAAATAAATAACCTAATGACACACCTCAAAGCCCTTGAAAAACAGGAACAGTCTAACCCCAAAGCTAGTAGAAGACAGGAAATTATTAAAATCAGAGCAGAAATCAACGAAGTAGAGAATTAAAAAAATACAAAAAATCAACAAAACCAAAAGCTGGTTCCTTGAAAAAATAAACAAGATAGATAAACCACTAGCCAACCTAACCAAAAGACAGAGAGAATCAACCCAAATTACTAAAATAAGAGATGAAAAAGCTGATATTACCACTGACAGCACAGAAATCCAGAGGATAAATAGAAACTACTTTGAAAGACTATACTCCAACAAAATGGAAAACCAAGAAGAAATTGACAAATTTCTAGACACGTACAACATCCTAAGTTGAATCAAGAAGATATAGAAAATTTAAATTGACCAATAGCAATTAAAGTGATTGAAGCAGCAATAAAGAGCCTACCATCAAAGAAAAGCCCAGGTCCAGATGGTTTCCCAGATGAATTTTATAAAACCTTTACAGAAGAACTAAGCCCAATACTCCTCAATCTATTCTGTGAAATAGAAAGAAACAGAACTCTCCCAAACACATTCTGTAAAGCCAACATCACACTAATTCCAAAACCAAATAAAGACAGCTCAAGAAAAGGAAACTACAGACCTATATCATTGATGAACTTAGATGCAAAACTTCTGAACAAAATACAAGCAACATGCATTCAAAACCACATCGCAAAAATCATACATCATGACCAAGTCGGGTTCATCCCAGGGATTCAAGGCTGATTCAACATATGAAAAACAATCCATGTAATCCACCACATAAACAGAACTAAAGACAAAAATCACATGATTATTTCAATAGATGCTGAAAAATCATTTGACAAAATCCAACACCCATTCATGATAAGAACACTGCAGAAAACTGGAATAGAAGGAACGTACCTCAACTTCATAAAGGCAATATACAATAGGCCCACAGCCAACATCATACTGAATGGGAAAAAACTTCGAGAGTTCCCTTTAAAACCAGGAACAAGTCAAGGATGTCCGCTGTCACCACTCCTTTTCAATACAGTACTCGAGACTCTAGCCAGAGCAATAAGGCAAGAGAAGGAAATAAAAGGAGTACAAATAGGAAAAGAGGAACTGAAACTATCTCTATTTGCAGATGACATGATATTATACTTAGAAGATCCAACAAGCTCAACAAAAAGGCTCATAGACCTGATCAACAAATTCAGCAAAGTGTCTGGATAAAAAATCAATCTTTAAAAATCAGAAGCTTTTCTGTATGCCAACCATAAATCCACTGAAAAAGAAATCCAGAAGACATTTCCACTCACGATATCCCCCAAAACAATAAAATACTTGGGAATAAACCTAACCAAGGAGGTAAAAGACCTCTACAAGGAAAACTATAAAGCATTGAAAAAAGAAATTGAAGAACATCTTAGACGATGGAAAGATCTCCCATGCTCTTGGGTAGGCAAAATAAATATCATCAAAATGGCCATTCTTCCAAAAGTTCTCTACAGATTCAATGCAATACCCATTAAATTATCAGTCATTCTTCATTGACATAGAAAAATCTGTCCTTAAATTCATTTGCAACAACAAAAAACCCAGAATAGCCAAAGTAGTTCTTAGCAACAAGAACCATGCAGGAGGCATCACAATACCTGACTTCAAACTATACTACAAAGCCATAGTAATAAAAACAGCATGGTATTGGCACAAAAGCAGACACATAGACCAATAGAGCTGAATAGAAGACTCCACAACAAACTCACACACCTACAGCCAATTGATTTTTGATAAAGGGGCTAAAAACACCCACTGGAAAAAAGATAGCCTCTTCAACAAATGGTGCTGACAAAACTGGCTAACCATAGGCAGAAAAATAGAAATGAACCCTACTTTCTCACCTTATACAAGAGTCAATTCAAGATGGATCAAAGACCTAGAAATCAGACCAGAGACCTTCCAGCTATTCGAAGAGGGCATGGGCCCAAACTTCAACACATAGGCACAGGTAAAGGCTTCCTCAACAAGACCCCAAAGGCACAGGAAACTAATAAGAGGATCAATATGTGGGATTGCATTAAACTAAAGAGCTTTTGTACAACAAAGGAAACAATCAAGAACCTCAACAGAGAGCCGACAGAATGGGAGAAGATTTTTGCCAGCTACTCCTCTGTTAGAGGACTAATATCTAGAATATACAGAGAACTTAAAAAAATCACCACTAAAAAAAAAAAAAACAATCCAATCAAAAAATGGGCAAGTGAACTAAATAGACACTTCACAGAAGAAGAAATACAAATAGCCAATAAATGTATGAAAAAATGTTCAACATCATTAGCAATCAGAGAGTTGCAAATCAAAACTATCCTGAGATTTTACCTAAACCCAATTAGAATGTCAATCATTAAAAACACAAACAACAACAAGTGCTGGTGAGGATGTGGAGAAGCAGGAACCCTAATACATTGTTGGTGGGATTGCAAATTAGTGCAACTGCTTTGGAAAACAGTGTGGAGGATTCTCAGAAGAATGGGAATGAATCTACCATATGACCCAGCAATACCACTTCTAGGCATCTACCCAAAAGAACTAAAACAAAACTACCAGACTAATGTATGTGTATGTATGTTTATAGCTGCACAATTCACAATTGCCAAACTTTGGAACCGGCCAAGGTGTCCATTGACAGATGAATGGATTATAAAACTATGGGATATGTACACAATGGAATTTTACGCAGCCATAAAGAAGAACAAAATTACATCATTTGCAGGGAAATAGAGGGCACTGGAGAACATTATGCTAAGTGAGATTGGTCAATCCCAAAGAGTGAAAAATCAGATGTTCTCCCTAATATGTGGAAGCTAGGGAGAATGGGACGTAGAAGGGACTCCCGACAAAGAAGGAGAAAACTTTAGTTGAGTAAAGACGGCGACCTGAGGGAGATGGAAGGGGCTAGAGGGAAATACACTAACTAATGCACATGATGTGTATAAACAAACTTATCAGAGTCGATCACTATGCTGACCAGGGAAAGGAGGGAAGGGGAAGGGAATGGAGTGGGATTTGAGGGAGGGCTAAATAAGCAATGTGTGCATGCATGCTTTTGATACCCTGACACTTACCAAAATGTATAAGTACAATGCACCAATAAATGTAATAAATAAAAAATCTATTTGGAGCATAAGTATTAAGAATTTATTCAGAGCTAAGAATATCAGAATTTGAAGTAAAAATAAATAATGAAATGCTGATACAGCATGAACCTTGAAGACATGTTAAGTGGAAAGAAACCAGTCACAAAAGGCCATGTATTGTGCGATTCCATGCATATGAAAAGTCCAGAGTGGGCAAATTCATAGAGATGGAGAATAGACGAGCACTTGCTCAGGACCAGAGCTGGGGAGGGATGTGAAATGACAGATGGAGGGTATGGGGTTTCTTTGGGTGGGAAGTGATGAAAATGTTTCAAAATTATATTTGTGTGATGGTTGTACATCTCTGAATATAATAAAAGTCACTGAAGTATATGCTTTAAATGGGAAAAAACAACAAAAGAGATTTATATGTGAAGAAATGCTTCTTGCCAACTTAAATAAAATTAATCTCTTCTTGAACTATTAAATAGACTGTAGATTTTTCTTTTATATATAGATAAATATGAATGTTGACAAGGATGTATAAATACATATATATAAATGTATAAGCATGCATTGAAGGTGTCCATAGTTCTAATATATATAATATATATATTATAGCTCTAATATATAATATATATTATGTATATATATTATGTATATTATATATATATATATATCCAGAGATGTCTAAATTTCAGTAGTTTCAAATTGGATTTTCTTTTTTATACTTAAAAGAAAAAACACACTTGTGTTTATTTAGATCCCAACACAAATAATTACCTTTATTAAGTCAAATATAATGTCTCTTAAAGGAAACATTGTTAGTTGAAAAATATCCAAATGCTCTCTTGGAAGTCATATTAGAGAAAAGACAACGAAGACTTTAAAGATTACTTCTGTTATAATCTTGGGTTAATTCTTCCATATGTTTATTTCATTTTTACATTCATTAATTAATTTGTTTAGTAATATGTAAATATTGGGTGTATGGCATATAACAGTCACATGAAGTGTAGCACTTTAGTTCTACCAATTTAAAAAGAGATCCCCTCGGTTGCTCATCACTCACAAAACTTCAGCACCTCCAGAAGCTGTAGTGATCAATGAGAAACTGAAGAATATCAACACCTGGGATTAAATAGTTTTTCTGTCCTTACTCAGGGAATTAACTTCTCTACTAAAAAAGAGAACAGGTGCTTGCCCCTTGTCTATCCTTTAGAGAAGGTTGTCTATTTTCTGACCATACTTAGCTTTAATACAGTCACAGATATTTTGAGTTCATGAAGAAGCAAGTCTATAAAGCTGAACCTCAGCTGCAGGTGGACCAACCCTCCTTGTTGTTCTGCTATACTGGGGCTGAAGCTAAGTGCAGCTCACTCAGCAGGTGGAGGAAGACCAGCTCCGGCTTGGAGAAAGGTTCACATGAAGGCCCAGAGTTGAAGTTTGCAAACTTTAAGGAACAGTAAAAATCCCTTAAACCAGGTACTTGTTTAAAATGCAGAATACCTTTTGTCTACACCCCCACAAGCACACTTCTGATTCGGGAGGATGCCTAACCAGAAATTTGTGTTTCAAAAAGCATCTCAACTAATGTAGATGCAAATGGTCTGCAGAATCCACTGTAAAAAAAGGTTCACTCAATCAATGGCCTTCAGATTTCTTGACTACAATAAAGTCCACTTTTAAAATCAAAGAATCGCATGGCATCTTGGTATCATATACCAAGGCAAAGCTATGTAAAAGCAAAGTTGCTTTCATTGGTCTCCCGGGGACAAAGGCAATGGTGTTCTGCAGCCAACAGATACTGGCGCCCAAGAACCTGTTTAATTTTTTTAGGAATCTTGTAGGCCCATGGCTAAACACAACATTATTAAAAATTAAATCACATAAACATATAACTAAATTAAATGGAAAACAAAATTAGTAGAAATATTAAACCTATCTCTTCCTCATTATGTCACTACATTTTACTACTATCTACGCCCCCAAAGTTATTTCCATTATATTGGTGTGCTGGGAGCCTGGTGCTTCTCTTCCCACTCTGCTATTAATGAAGTCACACTGGTAGCTAGAAATCAGCTTTTTGGGTGTATTTACACCACAGAACTTAGCAAATGCTACAGAGCAAAGCTTTTTCTCCCAGAGAGCCAGTTTTTGAACATTTATTAGCACAACAAGAGATGAGGGTGAGTGTTAGGAGTGCCAATTTTCAGCCTCTTCCTCAACTTCCTTTGTAACTCTGAGGGGCCTCAGGAAAATAACACTGTTAAACAAAGCCAAAAGCTGACCTAATTACATTGTGACTATGAACATCAGGTAAAAAATTCTAGAAGAAGAAATCAAAAGCAAGATCAAATTCCTTATCATGAACACATGCATCAGAAAAATTAGGTCCTAAAACTAGGAATCTTGATAACTTTTCTCACACTCCTAGGAAAAATAGAACTAGAGTAGATCCAAATATTCTACTACCAGGGTGACTTCTTTTCTTGGTCTCCTTTACATGATAATGATTACTAAGGTGAGGAGATATATACCTACCTGCATACATATACATATGTATATATATGTACGTGTGTGTCTATATATACATATATATACATATATGTATATCTAATATCTTCACTGTTTAGTCCCAAAATGGTTCCTCCATCTTCAGTGTTGACAAATGATTCTCTGCACCTCCTGTGAAATACAAGTGACGGGCATGCATAATAGAACCACATTTAGCATTTACTTTAGCAAATTTACTTATATATGTTTTCCTGTCTACTCTCTATAACCTATACTTTTGTCTTTAACAGTAACATATAATTTGATATCCCTTTGAAGTAGAAGAATTACAGTGCCTCTAATAATATATTTGTAATGAATGTAAATAATTTCATTAGCAATGGATTATTTCAGCCTTTTTAAAATGAAATGTTCAGATTTTTGTGTCTTATTTAGAAAATAAAGTTGTTTTTTTTTTTCCTTAAGGGACTCCAGTATCTAATTTTACATAATAATATGCACTTTTGTGTCTGTCATTTGGACATTTATTCATTGATTCATTTTTATTTATTCATTTATTCAGCAAAGAGTTGTTATGTGCCTATTATTTAACAATTAGATACTGGCATTCCTTAAGAGACCTTATTGTTAAGTAACCTGAAATTTAGATAATTGAAATAAGCTATCTGAATTTCAATATAGTGAGCCAAATAGACCAATATGTGTTCTCTTTTCTTACTTTGAATTATATTTAAAAAGTGATTGCCTTAAAATCTTTACTTAAAATTATAAGATATTTAAAATTCTATATATCAGGATTCAGTATAGAACACCAGATGAAAAGTATAAGTTTCATTCAGTTGCTTGTCTGATTTCTGTCTATAATTGATAGTAAATGGCTTGATTCTTAGAAACATCTGCATATGAGACATCATACTGTTTGAGGTTTACTCTTCCTTTAGGTGTTATGTAGAAATGTAGACCAATTTGTTTTATTCTTCAGTAAAATGAATGCTCTTTTTGCTGGGACTATTTTCTAGAATCCTAGTTTTGAGTTTAGAATGGATTTTTTCCCTTCATGTTGAGGAGGATATGGATGTCAGGAACTTTACTATGGGATACTACTTGACAGAGTGATACACACAGGAGTCAGATGTTACAGATAAGAAAATATACTTATCCTGTGGCATGTTGGTCTTGTGAGAAACTGACATTGATGGGAAGCGATGCTCTTTATCCAAAGTGAAAAGTGTCTATCATGCTGTCATGTCACATTTGATTCAAACTACATAAACACTTTTGTTATTCTTAGGAAATATATTTCTGATTGTGCTATTGGCTTTTTGGATGAGAAGTCATAAACTACTGTAAAGTATATAAAATAGCACCCGACATAATAAGCACATGACAAATTCAGGCTTATTACAGCTATCAATGTCTGTGTGTGTGAAGAGGACAATAAAGCATATATCTCAATAATGCGCCACATCCTGTCTCCACCTGACGCCAAACAACCAGCCAGCCTCTGGTATCTTTACAGAGGATTGTGACTAGTGACAATACAGGTTTGTTCCCGTGAATGAACTAGAGACTTAGGTCTGGGTTTTATATGTGATGGACTGATTTTCAGAGCCCAGAAAATAACACCAGAGTGAGTATTAATTGGATTCAAACTTTTAAATACATGAGTTTTACACAAAATCTATTTAATCCTCAGGATATTATATGGATCTTCCAGTATTAACAATTTTAATTCATGCTACCTTTAAGAACTGATAGTCTCCTATGTCATATATACAACAACAATAATAACAAGAACAATAACAGAAAACCCAGAATCTCTAAGAATTTATCCTGAACCTATATTTTTCATTTTGCTTATTCATAAAGTATGTGATGAAAGGTTCTTAAAAGTCTGATCATCCGTGTGATATTTGAGTCTCTTCGCACCTTCATTAGGCTCATGCCTGAACTTTTCCGATGATAGGGAATTTTTTCCCACTTAGCAGCCATTTTAGTCATATGTAGGTCTAACTTTCAGAAATTTATATTCAAATCTCTATCCTATAACTTTCACTCATTTGTCATAATTATTTCCCCTGGGACTATATAAAGTATAAATCTATTGAGTTTAGTGGCTTTTTCTTATGGCATGGCTCTGAGTATTTGAAGATGTCAAGCCTCCCTTCCTTCCATCAATTCTTTCCTCCAAGTTAAATATTCTTAGTTTCTACAAATATTTCTCATTTGCTTGTCAGTGCCTTGCTTGATATGTCATCCTCCTCTGCATGGTTTGCAGATGTCACATGACTACTAGACAGCCCTTATGGGTGCCTTCCTCATTTTAAACACTACACTACTATTCATAGAACCTATAATCACATTGATGTTGAGGGCAGTCACATTAACTTACGGACTCATTTAAGTATTTCATGAATAATGTTGGCAAACTGCACATACTTCACTGAATTCATGCCAAGCTTTGTCTTACAAGCAAGTCCTCTTTATCTGTCTTTGTTATGTTTTGCCTTAGTACATAAAGGTCCCTTGAAACCTTTATGTACTTACTCAACATTAATAGACAAAGATTAGCTATATCTCTTGCAGTGTACAAGATGCTAATTCTATGGCCCAATAATTTAATGTCCAGTGCCAGTGATCTTCCCTCTTGCTTTAGTTTCCCTTAACAAGAAATTCATTAAAAACTTTAATCTTCAAAAGAATCCTAAGTGATGATCCCTCTTTTCTTCTCTATCTCTACTGTCTTTACTCTCAATAAACAAATTAATCTAAAAAATAATTTCACCTTAATACTTTTTACTTTCTTTCTTTCTTAGATTGAACCCAGGGGTATTCTACCTCCAAGGTACAATCCCAGCTCTTTTTATACTTTTTGTTTAGAAACAGCATCTCACTAGGTTGCTGAAGTTGTCCTCCAACCTGTGATCCTTCTGCCTCAGCTTCCCATGTACTGGAATTAATTATAGGCATGTGCCCTTATGCCTGGCTTCTTTCACTTGTTTTCAATTTATTATTTCTCTTATTATTATATCTTCTTTTACACACTGGGCCTTGTGGTTGATTACAAGACTAACCATATTCAGCACCTTCAAGAATATTTTTATCTTGGTGTTTTTGTTATGGTTTAGACCTGGAATATACCCCAAAGGCTCTTCTGTTGAAGTCTTAATCCCCAACACAAGTTTTGGGAGGTGGGGTTTTCAGAAAGTGATTGAATCATGAGGTTGATAACCTCATCCATGGATTAAATTGATAGATTCATATTCTGAATGGATTATTGGGAGGCTGTAGAAACTGCAGGAGGCAGAACCTCATTGGAGGGAGTGGGTCCTTGGGGGTGCCCTTGGTAACTCTATTTTGCTCCCTGCCCTTCCCTCTCTGTCTTCCTCCCAGCTGCCATGAGCTAAGCACCTTTCCTCTGCCATGTCCTTCTACTATGATGTCCTGCCTCACTCAGACCCAAAGCACTGTTCTTTTAACCCTCTGAGGCCATGAGTCAGAATAAGTCTTCCCTTCTTTAAGTTACTTTTCTCAGGTATTTGTTATAGTGGCAAAAAACCAACTAACACATTGTTGGCATTTTGCTTTTGGATTTTGCTCTACTCTTATTTATCTCCTCTCGGTCCTATGAGTTGCCTTGCCTGTTTCTAATGTCAAGCTAATGAGTACTCTGGGAGTAAACCCTACAGTGTCTGAAATACATAGCTCTAAAAGACCTTAAACAATTCAGTAACTTTTCTCATGCCGAAGTTCCCCGGTTCCTTCCCTATAGTCCTCACTCAGTTGTTAGTCCAAAATATTTTCAGTTTCCTCTGTGTTTTTATGTCATTCACAAAACTAACTCAGATATTTATTCTGCTTCACCCCAATTCACATTTTTTATGATACTGAGGATATTCTATCCCCAAGCTACACCCCTAGCCCTTTTTTATTTTTATTTACAAATAAGGTCTCGCTAAGTTGCTAAGGGTCTCATTAAGTTGCTGAGGCTGGCCTTGAACCTACAATCCTCAAGTCTCAGCCTCCCAAGTACTAGGATTACAGAGGCACACCACCATACCTGGGCAAAATTCCTATTTTTTGCAAATATCCAATAGGTCCAGTAGCATGCAGGGGTAGTATTCCTTTGACTTACTCCACTTTAATCCAAACCAAAACAATATCAATGACCAGTTTCTCTCTGGTTTTTTTTTTTCTGAAGGTATTTGAAGATGATTTATTTAGGTAATTATTTCAGGTTTCCATTTCCTGAGTTTCAAGGTCAATATAATTGTTATATTTTTGTTCAAAGATGTACAATAGGATATGATTAAGAGAAAAGTGGTCCTTCTGTTTGATTTACTAGATTTTTTGTTTTTGTTTTGTGGTACTAGGGATTTAAACCAGGGACTCTGTGCCTCTGAGAGAGACCTATTTTTTATATATTTTTTTTTATTTTGAAATAGGGTCTCGTAAAGTTGCTGAGGCTGGCTTCAAACTTGGAATCTTCCTATCTCAGCCTCCCAAGTACTGAGATTATAGGCATGTGCCACTATGCCCAGCAATTTACTCTTTTTTTTTCCTACTAAAACGTATCTATGATAGTTAAAATCCTCCAGAATTATTTTTGAGAATGGTTTACCAAACACATGAACCAGTGCTTATAAGTTCACCATTGGAATAAATATTATTTTATGGAAGACTTTAAGGATCAAACCAAAAGAAATGAAGGCGATGTTTTTCTCATTCTTCCTAATCAAAACATATTGTTGACCAGTCAACTTTTTTTCTGCCTCAAATTCACAAACACCATCACATAAACCCAGGCTAGATGTACCATACAAATCATAAGTGTACCCTATGGAAAACCATTATTTCATTATTTTCCTGAATAGTGACTTAAAGTGACTTAAGGATGTTAGACAAAGAGTGACTTAAAGTGACTTAAAGGATGTTAGACAAAGAGTCCCCGCAGCCCCTAATTTTAAAGACCACATAAACATTAGTATGTCTAAATCCCTCAGTAACCTCGTGACAAAACTGGACACCACACTCCAGTTTTCTATTCACGCTAATACTCTGTTTTGTACTGAGAGCACAAATGCACGCATATTCTCAGTGAGTTGCTGATGTGTGTGTGTTGGGGGGGTGTTACTGGGGATTTAACCCATGAACTTTCTACCTCTGAGCTACTCCCCCAACTCTATTTTATTTTTTTATTTTGAAACAAGGTCTCAGTAAATTGTGGAGGGCCCCCCTAAGTTACTGAAGCTGACCTCAAACCTGTGATCCTCCTATCTCAGCCTCCCAAGTACTGGGATTACAAGCATGCACCACCACGCTCAGCACTAGTGTCTTTTAATAGCCAACTCTCTTGAGAAAATAATCATTTGTTTTATAGTGATTGATTTAAAGCTGAAGTTTTTGATAACCAGTTTGTCCCTCCTTTCCTCTTTTCTTCCTCCTTATAAATGTATTCATTTTATTATTTACACAGGACAAATGTGTGTAACAAAGGGAGAGTCACATAATTTTTGTTTGACAAACCTCTTAAGTATGAAAAGGATGTCCTCTAGATAGCCAATTTCCATTCTTTTCATTTTAATGTTAATGGTGTTATTTAAAGTTATTGGATTCACAGCATCAAATGACATTATTTCAAATGACTTCATGACACAGAGGGTACGTTGTGTAAGGAATATCAAGTAGAGCCTCTCAAGTGTTTCACCCTTTAAAATGCAAAGGAAGAAATGCAATTACTATTTATTATTTAGTTACCTAATGCCTGCCCATCATGCCTTTTTGAATTTGGCCCACTAACTTATAATTAAAAGAATCATTATCCCTGCTGGATGTGGGCACAGATTCACATTATTTCCTGGGAAGCCTGTCTGCTGTCTAGCTTTAATGAAAATTTAAACCTCTTAGAATGACATGTGGTACCTAGGATTATTTTTCTTTTGTCTGAACAGGGGAAAGAACTCTTAGAAAAAAAATAAGTCACTGTTTCTTTCTATAGATTCTTATTTTCCAATCATTCATTTTCTTTCTTTCTTTTTTGGAAGGTTAATGAGGAAAGTATGAAAGTGTCTATATAAAATCACAAGACCTGTAAGTTACTAGAACAGAAATAAAACACCTGGACTACCCCACCCCCATTTCCAACAAAGATCAGATGGTTATTTTTGTATGTAGTAAATTATTCAGCTGGGCGTGGTGGCGCATGCTTGTAATCCCAGTACTTTGGGAGGCGGAGACCGGAGGATCCAAGTTCGCGGCCAGCCTCAGCTCTCTCGCTTTCTCTCTCCCTGTCTCTCTCTCTCTCTCTCTCTCTCCTTAGTGAGGCCCTCCGCAACTTCGTGAGACCCGGTCTCAAAATAAAGTATAAAAAATAGGGCCGGGGGCATAGCGCGGAGGTAGAACGCCCCTGCGTTCAATCCCCGGTACCGCAAAAAAAAAAAAAATTATTCATAGCATCATTTACCATCTTAACCATTTTTGTGTGTGTATGATACTGGGGATTGAACCCAGAGGCATTCTAGCTCTGAGCTACACCCCTGCACCTTTTTATTTTTTATTTTGAAACAGTGTCTCACTAAGTTGCTGAGGGCTTTGCCAAGTTGCTGAGCTGGACTCGAACCTGCAATCTTTCTGTCTCAGGCTCCCAAATACTGGGATTAAAAGCATGCACCACCATGCCCCTCTAATTTTAGCCACTTTTAAGTGTACAATTCAGTGCATTAGGCATACTTATACTGTCAGGCCACCATCACCATCGTCCTTCTCCAGAAGTTTTTGGCCATCCTAGATAGAAGCTCTATACCTTCTAGAGTTTAACTCCCCATCTGTACCTAGTAACACTGTACCTAGTAGATTTTAAATCCCAAATTTGGAACTCTATTCTACTTTCCGTTTCTGAGTTTGCCTAATCTGCTAGGTACACCGTGTAAATGCAGTCATACAGTATTTGTCCTCTTGTGTCTGGCTCATTTCACTTAGCATGTATTTGAGATTCAGTCCTATGGATTTGTTTTATAGTAATTTTTTTCTTTTTACTGCTAAGTTTATTTCCATTGTATGGATATAACAAAGTATGTTTATCCATTCTTTTATTGATATTGAATTGTTTCTACTGTGGGGATATCATAAATAAAACTGCTACAAGCTGGGAGTGGTGGTGTTCAGTGGTAATCCTCGTATGTGGGAGGCTGAGACAGAGGGATCACAGGTTTGAGGCCAGTCTCAACAAGTTGGTGAAGCCTTCAGCAAAATAGTGAGACCCAGTTTCAAAATAAAATAGGGCTGGGGGTGTGGCTCAGAAGTAGAATGTCCCTGGGTTCAATCCCCAGCATCAAAAAAAAAAAAAAAAGAAAAGAAAAGAAAAAAATTCTACAACTTTCTTAAGCCTTTCATGAATAAATTGTCACTTGGGAAAGTTTCTAGGTATAAAACTGCTGGGTTAGAATGCAAATATAAGTCTCACTTATTACAGCGAGTTGAATTCCTTCCAGCAGTGTATAAAAGTTCTGGTTGTCTGGTTCTACACACAAACACATGGTATTATTACATTTATTAATTTTACAAATCTAAAGTCATGTCTCATTGTGGCTTTAATTTGTATTTCTCTGGTAGCTAACAATTTTGATCATCTTTTCCTATGTTTATTGGCCACTTGGGCTAACCAACTTATGATAATATATTAAAGTTGTTTTATTGATCTTTTAAATCATTGATTTGTAGGAATTCTCTATACATTCTAGAAGTAAGTTCTTACCAGATTTTGATATTGGAATTGTTTTCCCTAACATAAAATTTGCATTTTCACTTTCTTAATGTTATCTTTTGATGAGAAGTTTCTAATTTTGATAAATTCCAAGTTATTTTTATTTTATTATTAATACCTCTTATTATTGGTTTATCCCAATGTGTGTAGATATTCTTGTATGTTTTATTAGCTTTCATATTTAGTTGATTATATATCTTGAATTATTTTTTGTGTATGGATTTGAAAGGGGCCAAGATTTTTTAAAATGTAGACATCCAGTTATGTTATCACCAGTTATTAAAAGATCCTACTCTCCTTATTGGATTATTTAGTACCTTTGTTGAAAATCAATTGACCATATATGTTGTGTCTATTTTCTGCTCCATTGGTCTGTTTGTGTATCCCTATGCTAATACCGAGTTTCCTTTTTTGCTGTATCTTTAAAACTAGTCTTGAAATCAGGTAGTACAGAATGAGAATCCCTAATCTGACAATCAAAAATCAAAAATGCTTCATAATGTGAAACATTTTAAGTGTCAACACGATGCTACAAATGGAAATTCTGCACCTGCCCTTGTGTGATGGGTCAGAGTCAAAACACAGGTGCACTGAAAATATTGTATACAATTACCTTCAAGCTATATGTATAAGATATATATGAAACATAATGAATTTTGTGTTTAGACTTAGATCCTATTCCCAAGATATCTCATTCATATAAATATACATATATATACATACATATATATATATATATATATATATATATGTTCAAAAATACAAAAATGTAAAAAATGCTTTCATCTGAAGCATTTCTGAGATTAAACATTCAGATAAGGGATACTCAATCTGTGTAAGTCCTCCAATATTGTTCCCCCCACTTCAAGCAGTACCCAGTAGAATAAATATCATTGATTCTACAAGCTAGTGAGAGTGATAGTGACACATTCATAGAGGCATAAAACATTATTTGATCTGTTTCTTTCCTTAAGCCTCCTCTTCCCCCTTTCCACCTTCCTCGCTGAATCCCCTTCTACTCTTCTACTGGCCTCTCTCCTTGTTTTCATGAAAGCCCTCTTCTTTTCTGTTTTCTCTCTGGCTTTCACATCTGAGTAAAAATGTGGGGCCTTTGATTTTTCTGTCTGGCTTATTTCACTTAGCATGATGTTCTGATGTTCTCCAGTTCCATCCATTTTCTTATAAATGACATAATTTGTTCTCTCTTTTGGCTGAGTAAAACTCCATTGTGTGTAAAGAAAACCACATTTTCTTTATCCATTCATCTGTTGAGGGACAAGTTATGTTGGTTCTCTAACTTGACTATTGTGAATTGTACTGCTTGTGAATTGTACCCCAGCAAACATGGGTGTGCATTATCACTATCGTATTCTAACTTTAATTCTTATGGAAAGTTACTAAGGAGTAGTAGAGCTGGCTCCCGTGATGGTTCTCTTCCTTGTCTTCTGAGGAACCTCCATACTAATCTCCACAGTGGTTGTACTAATTTACAATTCCACCAACAGTGTATAAATATACTATTGTTTACATTCTTGATGATTGCTATTCTAACTGGAGTTAGATGGAGTCTCGGTATAGTTTTTATTTGCATTCGTCTGATGATTGCTAGGGATGTTGAAGATTTTTTAATGTTTTTGGTCATTTATATTTCTTCCTTAGAGAAGTATCTATTTTGTTCAATTGCCCATTTATTTATTGGGTTAATTGGTCTTTTTGATGTTAAGTGTTTTGAGTTATTCATATATTCTAGATACTAGTCTTCTATTAGAGGAGTCGCTGGTGAAGGTTTTCTGTCATTCTGTAGACTTTCTCTTTATGCTCTTGATTGTTTACTTTGTTGTATAGAAGCTTTTTAATTTTATGTCATCCCATTTATTGATTCTCAGTTTTATTTCCTGAGCTTTAAGATTATTACTGGGGAAGTCTCTGCCAGTGACCACTCACTGGAGAGTTGGTCCTGTTTTCTTCTAATAATTGCAAAGTTTCTTGTCTAATCTCTATGTTGTTGATCCATTTTGAGTTGACTTCCATTCAGGGTAAGAGATGGGATCTAGTTCCATTCTTCTACATATGGATACCCTATTTTTCCAGCATCATTTGTTGAAAAGGCTGTCTTTTCTCCAGGATACACTTTTGGTACCATTGTCAGAAATCAGCTGGCTGTTAACTATGTAGATTTATCTCTGTATCCTCAATCTTATTCCATTGGTCTATAAGTCTGTTTTATGCTAATACATGTTGTTTTGGTTACTATACCTCTATAGTATAATTTGAAATCAGGTATTGTGATGCATCCAGTATTGTTATTATTGCTCAGAATTGATTTGGCTATTCTGGGTCTTTTGTTTTTCCATATGACTTTTGAACCTTTTTTCCCTAGTTTTGTGAAGAATGTCATTGTATTTTGGTAGGGATTGCATTGAATCTGTAGATTGGTTTTGGTAGTATGGCCATTTTGACAATATTTATTCTGCCTCTCCAAGAACATGGAAAGAGAATTACCATTGTTTTGCTACTACTGAGAAAGAAGGTCTTAACATACAATTGGGTTGAATTTGAAAATTTATTACTGAGAAGACCACCACAAAGGAAACTTTGTAGATGTCACTGTTATAAGTAATTTTGTTTCTAATATACCTTGAATTTATTGAGTATATAAAGATTATGGTTTTCTTCATGAAAGGTATTTTTAATTATGACAGGGAGAAATGCATCTATTTGGGAGACTTGTATTTGTTTGCTGTTCTTCTAATGAATATTCTATTTTTTAAAAAATTAGGTGATATAGGGAGTTTGATTTTAGGTGAATCATGCTCCCAGAACTGTATGAATGACTGGTTGAGGATAAATGTTACAAATATGTACTGTGGTTTTATTATTATAAGATTAAGTTCTTATATAAGCATAATAATATTTTATTATTTTAAATTATTTTATAAGTATAATAATAAATGACACACTATCCTTGTAATTATGCACAGTAATCATTGCAAACCTCTACCACATAAACAGAACAGAAATATGTCCATTTCTGTTTAAGTTGAGGAAACAGAATTTGATGATTTGTCCCAGCTCACAAACATTTCAGGGGCTTCTATATTCCTTACATTAGGAGACACTGAAAATGATATAAGGGTATGAGAAGTATCATTGGAGCTAAGGTATTCATAGCCTAGAGGAACAAGACAAGAAGCTTAACATGAATATGGAAAATGCAGTAACAGAGACAAGCTAAGAGGAAAGGTGATCCTGACCCAACAGTAGGGGAATTTACCTACAGGGTGAACCCTAGCAGATAGAAAGTTGATATTTATAGAAAGGACTTCAATGTCTGTTTCATGCCATGTGCATTAGATATACCTGGTATTATTTAACCTTCACACACAAAAATAGTGTTTATTCATTTTATTGTTGCACAAACCCAAGGAAAGAACATCCCAAAGAAGAGAAAATGTGAACTGGCTTTTCAAAGTTTCTCCCAGTTGTATCATTTTGTCATTCTTCAAACCCCATATAACTATGAGTCACTGAAGTTTTCTTCCTTGTTTTCAGTTATTAATACACTCTGTTCTAAGCCTTTTAGTTATGGCTCCAGTTGAAGCAGGCTACGGACTAGAGATGACTAATGTTCTGACTGATGATCAGTAAATTCACAGAACACTGAGGAGGAAACATATCCATGGGAAGATCCATGGTGTCTTCCACTGTGGGACCCTTTGATTTGTGTTTTGACATGATTCTCAAGAGAAATGATTGAAAATGCAAAGAAAAACCTCATAGATGTCCTGTCTTTGGTGGAGGTATTCAAATATTTTGTACCATTAACATTTGACCCCACGAATCAGAGAATTGTGTTGATTTTTTCTTGGTTGCATTTCAAAAGAGTAGAAATGATAATATGACTCAAATAATTTCATATGACCTATCAAAATAATTTTATTTTGAATAAGCAGAATGGTAACATAATATACATTTTAATTAGTACTGGGATTTTATTTTTGTTAGAGAAAATGATAAGAAAACAAGTGAAAATATTTATGCTTTTAAAATTTTAATTCTAGAGTCAAAAGACTGTTTTATCACCAATATACAATATACAACCAGAAGCAGACATGCCTCTTCTGTTTTCTAGGATAATAAGTAAGAGTTCTAATTATTTTCATATTAAACAATGTTTTTCTGGGAATTTTTTTAAAGTGGGAGGAAGATAAAATTACAGACAAATAATGTTAAAAAAGCAATGTGGGCAAATGCACAGAAAGTTTTCATCTTTGATCCATCCTTATGCTGCCCCCTCTCCCTTTCTCTCTCTCTCTTACTTTCTTTCTTTCTCTCTTTCTCTCTCTCTCTCATAAACATGTACCGCCACACCCAGCTCTCCCTCTCTATTTCTGAGGCTGTCTCAGGTCACCCTCCATCAAATCAAGAATTATGGGATCAGAGCCCAGTGTGATGGTGCATGCCTGTAATCCTAGTACTTGGGAGGCTGAGACAGGAGGATTGCAGATTGGAGGATAGCCTCAGCAAGTAGTGAGACTCTTATCAACCCAGAGAGACCCTGTTTCAAAGTAAAAATAAAAAAATAGGGCTGAGGTTGTGGTTGGGCAGTAGAATACCCCTGGGTTCATTCCCTAGTACTACACACACACACACACACACACACACACACACACACAAAGAATTATGGGACCAGCAATCATCTCTGTCACTGCCATAGTTATAGTCAATTTCACGTATTAAAAAGCAAAGGAATAAAAGGTTCCAATCTGGGTTCTATCTCTGAAAGTATCAGATATGGCATTGTCCTATAGATCATGGTAGAAATATTTGTAGAAATTGTATTAGACAGTGATTATCAAGGGATAAAAGAGTTCAGTGTCCAACAGATCGATATTAAGTCCGTCTTTTTAGTAGTGTGACCTTTTCATATCTAATTAACCATCTAACCATTGGTTCCCTTATCTATAAAATGACACCAATATTAGATCCTAATTCTCATAAAATTGCTATGAGGATTAAATAAGACAAGACCTTTAAGTGCATAGCACCTACCAAAGGCTGTTGTTTTCATTTTCATTATTAATATCCCATTTTTCTTACATTTGCACCCATAAACTGCTTTGTCAGTCATTTTTTAAGATTGCATTTAGTGGATTCATTTAAAGATATTTGTAATAATGATATATAATGTTTTCACTTTTATAGAGTATTTCTCTATTATCTGTCTATTGCTTAAATAGATACCTTTAGGACATTACTTATATTGTTTTAGGATGTACATGGTAATGGGGATTGAACCTTGGATATTCTACCACTGAGTTACACCCTCAGTCCTTTTTATTTTCTATTTTGAAGCATAGTCCCAGTAAGTTACCTCTCCCTGGCCTCGAACCTGTGACCCTCCTGTCTTAGCCTCCAAGTACCAGGATTACAGGCATGTGCCACTGTGCCCTGCAGGATATTAGCCTATTTATTTATTTATTTATTTATTTATTTGTTTATTTATTTATTTATTTGCGGTACCGGGGATTGAACCCAGGGGCGTTCTACCTCCGCACTACACCCCGGCCTTATTTTTTTATACTTTATTTTGAAACCGGGTCTCACAAAGTTGCGGAGGGCCTCACTAGGTAGAGAGAGAGGGAGAGACAGGGACAGAAAGAGAGACAGGGAGAGAGAGAGAGAGAGAGAGAGCTGAGGCTGGCTGTGAACCCAGATCCTCTGGTCTCCACCTCCCAAAGTACTGGGATTACAAGCGTGCGCTACCACGCCAGGCTGCCTATTTTCTTGATGCTGAAAAATCATTGAAAAGTATCAGTGAGTTCTTGGTAGTGTTCTTTACCTTTTTAGTAACAGAGATCTTTGAGTTTCTGAAAAAAACTTTACTCCTCACAGTTTATTTGACCCAGAGGCTCTGAAGTAGGGATACTCCAGGAGGTCAGGGCGACCTAGGGCAGATGGGAGGTGTGGTGAAGTCCAAGCTGGGGCATAAAAAGGTCAGTTGGTACTTACATGTTGAGAGTCAAGGGCTTGGCTGAGCTGGAGACAGCTAATGTTCTAGAAGTTAAAATACTCCAGTAGCTAGACAAGAAAACTCAGCAATTTAGTGATACCCTCAGAAACTTAACAAGTCCCTGTTTCAAAATAAAAAGGGCTGAGGGTATAGCTCAGAGGCTCACTGCCCTGGGTTCAATCCCTAGTACTGTTGTGCAACAGCAACAATAACAACAAAAAGGAAAGAAAGAAATCAAGCCAAAGGAAGTTAACAGTCAGGACCTTAACTACTGACCGGCATTGTGTCAGTAAGAGGTTAAGCAGAGAAAGCACCAGTTCTCTCCAGTTCCATCCCGCACGCACCCATCTCCCCTTGGAGCAGCACCAGTGAAGGGTTGGTGGATCCACACAGACATGGGGTTGGGTTCACTCCTAAGGAAGTTCCAAAACAAAGACTCCTGAAGCTTCATGGACCCTGGATTGGAGACACGGAGAGGGAATGACTAGGAGTAGAAAAGTTCCAGGCACTGAGTTAGAATGGACAAAGTGTCTTCAAGATGTCCACCCTTCCACATGTAGGTGTTCTGGGCAGAGGCACCTCTGCTTGGAAGCTCCAGATAGATTCCTTTTAGTAAAGGCTCCTGGAGTAGAGTACAGAGGTGCACAAGAGCATGCAGGCCAGGAGGACCTGAGCCTTTACCTGCAACTTCCTTCAGAGGCTGTGGTGCGTCGGCTGAGCACCACACCTGGTATGGGAGGGCAGCTTCTTCCACGGGATTTGACAGGAAAAGCCTTGGCAATCCCCTATGCTCAGGCCTGGGAAATTACACATGGGGTTTTAACCAGGAACCAGACTCCTGAATGGGAGGCAGTCATGTAGATCTCCAGTAATATGAATAAGAGGAAATTGTTAAAACTTGGTCAGCCTTTCTGCTATCCATCTTTTTTTTTTTTTTTTTTTTTTTTTTTTTTTTGCGGTACTGGGGATTGAACGCAGGGGCGTTCTACCTCCGAGCTACACCCCTGGCCCTATTTTTTATGCTTTATTTTGAAACCGGGTCTCACAAAGTTACGGAGGGTCACTAAGTAGCATCTTCTCTTTACTTGCAATAAAATTCTTAAAACTGAAAGGAGATTTTGGGTTTATATTGAGGAAGAAAGACAAGATCTGAAAAGACTAAAGCCTAGTCCTCTTATACTAGCAAGAGTAAACTACAGTACCTACAAATTTCGATGTAAAAGAGTATGTTAAATCTTTAATTTAGAAAGTAGAGTGAAGGCCGGGCGTGGTGGCGCATGCTTGTAATCCCAGTACTTTGGGAGGCAGAGACCGGAGGATCTGGGTTCGCGGCCAGCCTCAGCGCTCTCTCTCTCTGTTTCTCTCTCTCCCTGTCTCTCTTTCTCTCTCTCCTTAATGAGGCCCTCCACAACTTCGTGAGACCCGGTTTCAAAGTAAAGTATAAAAATAGGGCCAGGGGCGTAGCATGGAGGTAGAACGCCCCTGCGTTCAATCCCCAGTACTGCAAAAAAAAAAAAAAAAAAAAAAAGAAAAGAAAAAGAAAGTAGAGTGAATCAGGTAACTTGGACTCTTAAAGTACTATCAAGCTGAATGTGGTGGCGCATGCTTGTAATCCCAGTACTTGGGAGGCTGAGACAGGAGGATGGAAGATTCACCGCCAGCCTCAGCTACTTATTGAGGCCCTCTGCAACTTAGTGAGACCCTGTTTCAAAATAAAGAATAAAAAATGGGCTGGGGGTATAGCTTGGAGGTAGAATGCCCCTGGGCTCAATCCCAAGTACCACAAAAATAAATAATAAATAAAGTACTATCAAGAAGACCTTTAAGTTTAGTAGTATAAATTTTAAGTGGGAAAGGCAGGAACCTGCTGTTTTGTTGTTCTGCATCGTACATAGGATTGAGTGGGCATATATAAAACACCTAGCACATTATTTGAAATATAGTATTTTCTCAATCAATATCTGTTCCACTTTCTTAGGAAACTTTAGGAAGGGGGACATAAAAATGACTCAATCAGCCAATATATATTGGATGGCTACTACTACACACTTTATTCATGCTAAACAACACAAAGCCAGGCCCTTGCCTAAAAAGAGTATTTTGTCTTATTGGAGAGTTAAAAAATGAAGTTTAACCCCGTCATGGTATTAATTAAGAACCAAATGAAACCGGGCATTGGTGGTGCATGCCTGTTATCCCAGTACTTGGAAGGCTGAGACAGGAGGATTGCAGGTTTGAGGTCAGCCTCAGTAACTTAGCAAGACCCTTAGCAAGTTAGCAAGACCCTGATTCAAAGTAAAAAATAAAATAGGGCTGAGGGGGGTAGCTCAGAAGTAGAATGCCCCTGTGTTCAATCCCCCATTAAAAAAAAGAACCAAATGAATGCAAGAAATAATTGGATACCACTGTCAGTGGTAATTTAGTATTAGCCTTACAAGTTCAGACACCTCTACAAAATATGCTGAACGGATCAGTTTTTGAAACTATGGGCCAGTATCACATTCTCTAGTCTTTGACATACTGTTGTGTTTTTTTTTTTTTTGCAACTGAGTAAAACCCTTTCACCCTTAGAGATGTCCAGACCCATCCTTTAGTGCAAAAGAGAATGATAAGATGTGTGTGTAGGTCTCTGCAGCATCTTCCAGCTGCCCCATGAACTTGCAGATGAAAGCTTTTCCTTGGCCCTGCTCATTCTGAGAGATGACAGCACTGTAAGTGTTGAGGAAGAGGACCCACAGCTATAAAAGCTGTCTGTCTGTATGCTATGCAAGAAGGAACCTTTTCAACATGCCGAACTGATGTGGCTCCAAGCTATGGATATTTCTGGATTCAAAAGAGATGCAGTGTGATGAGGAAAGCGGTCCCACTTGGATAAATGTGGCACAGATGCCAGCGCTGAAGGAAATGTCGCTTGAGCTGTCAGGGAGTTGAGTCCTCATTAGGAGTGTGAAGACAACTTCTGACTGTACTATAGATTTTCTGGGGGAAAGAAACACCTCTTTCTTAAAGACGACTCATGATGTAGCACAGCTTGGGGAAGTCTTTTCAACAGTGACCATAAAGAAACATATCAATTTGAATCCCAGGAGTTCAGGACGGCATTCGAACCCAGCTGCTATCTTCGGCAATCACATTTGAAGGATCTCCTTGTGCCAGACATTGAAAATCATTTCAAATGCCTACCAAGGAGACATGTGTTATCCTCTAAGCAACCAGAGGCTAACAAATGAGATGAGGCAGGGACCAGTTGCCACTTTGTTTCTGAACTGTTCAGAGTAGCTTCTGTATCCATTTCATCAAAGGATATAAACCTGGCAAACTCAGGGTCCTCTCTGGAAAGAGAATAATTTTCTGGTAGATCATGTGGTATAAGAAACTGCAAGGAAACTTGAGGCTTCCAGAAGTCTGGAGATAATCAGAAATCAGGATTCATGGTCTACCTTGAAGTGAGATTTTCATGGTGTGGCAGCCATGTAATGGTCAAATGCGGGATGGGTCACTCAGCTCAAACAAGGGGGTAAGGACAGCTCTGACTACAGAT
This sequence comes from Glis glis, assembly GCA_004027185.1. Classification (NCBI taxonomy): domain Eukaryota; kingdom Metazoa; phylum Chordata; class Mammalia; order Rodentia; family Gliridae; genus Glis; species Glis glis. The sequence continues at coordinate 23,126 of PVJS01004194.1, forward strand.
TCAGCTGGTTTCTCTAAAACATTTGAGTTCTAAGAGTTTTCTCTTTTTTATTAAATCTTCAATAGATCTAGCAATAAGTCAGTTTGTTATGCAAAAGAGCAAGAAACGAGTTGTTCTCAGAGGCTAATTTGTCAAGTAAAATGCCCTAAAATCCTCAGCAATCATTATGACACATCAGTCTTCCTGATGATTACCAAAAAATACCAGTTGGCTCCTGTGTGATACAGTTTTGTATCATTGAACATCAAGTTATTCTACTTCAGCAGATGTAACAAATATAACAGCTTCTTTCAGTCCACTTTCTCCTATCACATTGAGCTATTCTTTCCACCATAGGGAACTGAATGTTCTCTGTGGGATATTTGATACTTTATTACTTCAATTTCACTTTAGAAACTTGAAAAATATTTCCATTTAAAGTATGAATCACCTACAGGAAGGCTGACTGTCACCAGGTTTAGCATCTGCTATTACAAGGACATATAGTTAAAAACCAGTGCTGGGGTGCCTGTGACCATGTAGTTAGTTCCCTGTGACCCTAGAGATAATTCTTCAGGACTTGAACCAACTATTTTTGTATAGATATATTTTGGTGGTCTGTTGCCATGCAGCAAGCCACCTCAAATCTTAGAGGCTTAAAACAATAACTGTTTGATCGTTGCTGGTGGTTCTGTTTGTTGACTGGGCTCAGCTGTGTGGTTGTTAAGGGCCATGTGGCATGGACATCCCTGTGGGCTAGAATTGATGGGAACATCCAAGATGGCTTCCGCACATCGTTGGCAGTTGAGATTGACTTTGGGGGGAAGCTCAGATCAGATTGTTCACGAGTGTGCCAGTGTTCCCCTCGATTTTTTTCTCTCCATGTATATTTGAGCTTCTTGAAGAATGGTAGCTGGATTTTAAGAGGGAGTATACCATTAGTATGGGACTATGTAAGCATATGATTAATTGTGGTATATGTGTGTGGGGAGAGGTACTGGGGATGGAACCCAGGAGCATTCTACTTTTGAGATACATCCCCAGCTCTATTTTTTTATTTTGAAACAGGGCTTCACTAAGTTGCTGAGGCTGTCCTCAAACCTGAGATCCTCCTGTCTCAGCCTCCCAAGTGGCACCATGATTATAGGCGTGTGCTACCACACCCAACTAATCATGGTTCATTAATAGAGACTACAAATCATAAGTGAGAATCTGACTTACATGTTTCCAATTCATATACCCACAAATCACAATTTGTGATGTAAAAATTAAGAATGCCTACACTATATTAAATAACTTACTCTACCTTTAAGGCCTAAAAGCAAGTAATCTTGTTATTTTAAATGGTTAGTTGAAAAATTGAGTGTCCTCATCCTAAATGTAGTGGTTCAGGTACTTTTGATATTTAATAGTTTTCTCACTTATGCCTAAACTTCAGTATCATGAGAAAATGTAAAAAGAATTATATCTTGAGATGCCAGATATTCTATCTCACTATCTGCCTGAAAAGGAACCTTAGAATTCCTCTAAGTCATCCCCCATAATTTTGTAGAAAAGAAGCTGAAACTTGTAAGGTCATAACTCATTCAAATTCTTCCTGATTATAACCCTTTTAGCCTCCATTTACTCCTTTGTTACACAGGAGAAAATAACTATACCTGCCTTACAAGGTTGTTATAAGAATTTTAAAAGTTTATGTTGATAATATGTTAGCTCCTGAAGAACACTATGTAAATGTTGGTGAAGTAAATACATTGCACAAGAAAGTGAGTTGCAGAGAAACATTAGACATACCGCCTTACTATTCAAATCCAGGCCTTAAGAGTAGACTTGTTTCCCTGGTGATAATGTATTTTTTTGTATGAAGGTAGTCTCCATAATTAAGACTGCATTAGAAATTATGAACTTCCCCCATTAATAGTATTTAACAGAAAGCCTCGAATGACAGGATGACTTAAGCTGAAAGTAACAGAAAACTACTCTACTCTACAGCCTCACACAATAAGGAATGTGTTGTTTTCTGTCCCTGTGCAAACCTCAAAGTTATTTCTTAACTTCCAGAGTCATCAGGCTTCCATTACTCACTTTTTATCTTCTTCATCTCATCTCCCTGGCTACTTCAGGTCTATAAGCATCATGCAGTGGCTCCTGGAGTTGTGTGAGCAGTTTGGGTCCCCACACAGGTCTTTCTGGAAATAAGCTCTGCAGTGGTTTCTCAGGGCCCTACCTCACACCTTTTCTACCACTGGAATATAGCATAATTATGGTATTGGGTAGTTTTCCAGGAAGCTTGTTATTGCCTTCACACAGGGATAAAAGCCCAAGTCTCCTCACCTCTCAGATTACCCTTCAACCTCTAGGATTTCTGTCCCTTGCCACTAGTGTCCCCCAAATCAGCGGAGAGGCCAGGCTCCAGTATCCTTCTATCTCCTTTCTGTTCTAGCTAAGGTGGACTTCATTATCAAGCATGAGTTGTTCAGCTATTCATATACTTTCTTTATAATCTAATATTTACATCCCGACCTGTAAGTTGGATTCCTTTTAGATTTTGTCTTTTACAAGGAGAAATACTTTGCTCTCTCAACTCTCCTGTGCATGTATGAGGGTGTGTTTCACAACATGGCTACCTGGATGTGGCCTAGGTTCAGGCAGCAAGGAAATGCAATGATAACAATCTCAAGTAATATTTTTTATTTTATATGGACATATAGTGGAGAAGAAAATAAACAGATAAAATAAATTAAAAATGTTAAGTAAAAGCCGGGCGTGGTGGCGCACGCTTGTAATCCCAGTACTTTGGGAGGTGGAGACCGGAGGATCCGGGTGCGCGGCCAGCCTCAGCTCTCTCGCTCTCTCTCTCTCTCCTTCTCTCTCTCGCTCTCTCTCTCTCTCTCTCTCTCTCTCCTTAGTGAGGCCCTCCGCAACTTCGTGAGACCCGGTTTCAAAATAAAGTATAAAAAATAGGGCCGGGGGTGTAGCACGGAGGTAGAATGCCCCTGCGTTCAATCCCCGGTACCGCAAAAAAAAATTTAAAAAAAAAATGTTAAGTAAATCAGGACAATAATATTGATGATACCTCAAGACCATTTATTATTAACATAAAGAATTGAGCAGAACTGCTACAAGAATTCAGAATTTACTTCAGGGCTGAAATGATCAAAGAAGATTACAAAAAGAGTGGGATTTCTTTATCTGGGTCATGAATGAAGAATAATAGTTACAGTGGGATTGGAGGATCTTTCGTGATATGTTTCTTATAGTGAAATGGCAGAATTACAGAAAACATGGGATATTACAAATTGTGTTGTGACATTACCAAACTGAACAATTACCTGAAGTTGGGAATGCATGGAGAGAGGTCAAAGCTGAAGATGAACTATGATATAGCCTCTAAAAATGTCTCAGCTTTTATAAGGTGGTGGGACCATGGAATCTAAGTGTTCTAAATGAAGGAAACACTGGAGACATAGACACAGAAATGAGAGTCTGGGAAAGCTCAGAGAATAGAAAGCATTCCATTTCTACTGAATTAAGGACTGTATAGCATGCTATAGAACATGCTATAAAGACATTGGATCAGGATCAGGAAAACTGCGTATTCCTTGAAAACTGCACAATCGCACAAGTTATTTTTAAAAATCAGACATGGAGGTGGCTTTCTCTTTTGCCCACATTCCATTGGCCAATCTGACTATAAGGGAAGCTGAGAAATGTGATCTTCCTGGGAGAAGAAGAAGCAGTGTTGAGTAATATTAAAATCATGTTCTGTATGAAGAGGAGAGACACTGCAAACAAATGCTGTTATTTTTTCTGTGCAAAGGTGGTTATTTCCAGGAAAATTATATGTGCCTGTAAATAGTGAAGATTATTTTTACGAGCTGACATTAAACTCATGCACTTTCATAATTTAGTCTCATAAATGTGAAAGGTCACAGGAGAGTATCTAATACAATATAGGCTTGGATGATGAAAAGGAAAAGTAGTGATGTGGACACCAGCATTTACTTGTTTTTTTTTTGTTATTGTTGTTGTTTTGTTTTGTTTCTTGTTTTCAGGGGGGTGGTCTTATAAAAGACATGGAGATCAGGGTTGATTGGCTATAACCACTAAGATATTAAATAATTTTATAAGCTGTTTTTATGTCTATTTAAAGCTGACTGCCTAATTATTTCTTGGAGATTGGTTCCTGAAGCTGTCCTTGTTTGAAAACTAGTCATAGTTAGTTTGATTATCTTTAGCAGTTAGGGCTTCCTTTAAAGTCTATTGAAATTTAAAATAGTCTCTTTTTATTCCTAACACAGCCACAGACCTCTTCCTACCTCTGAGCCCTAAACCTTAGTGCTTTAAGATCCAGATAACGCTCCCCCCAATACTCCATTTTGTAATTTCTTGACTTTCTCAAATCCAGTGAAATTTCAGTCACATATTTCATCTGATTTGCTGCTCAGCTGCTGATCTCTTTGTGTCTTTTGGATTAGCAGGGTGCCAATAATATAGTCAATGCTCTAAAAATGTTTCCTGGGTAAATAAATTGATAAATATTTGGCGTTCCAAAGTTAAGAATAAATATACACGAATTACTGTTTGTTGACCATTATCCATTCCACTGTTGTCTTTCTAAACAACACTTTGATCTTGATCATGTGTCCATTCCTGTTCACCACTTTCCAGATAGCTCGAGAGATGCTGAACCCAAATGAAGTTTTAGAGACAGGTCCAGATTTGTCTATGGCAATTTTGGTAATCCTACACCCTCAACAGTGATTACCTCCACAGTGGTCCTGTGATCAAACCGAGACAGTGAGGCTGGAAGAAAGGCTTACTAGAGGGTCCTAAGATAGTTCTTCCCCGTCCTTAGAAGGCAGCCAGGGAAACCACTATCATTCTCTTCCATTTGAAGTGACTGAGTACATGTGCTGTCCTGGTCGTGACCATAAAGAAAGCCAGATTGAGGATGGGCTTGAGCAATAATCCCCAAAGACATACCCCTAAATGTGATAATCCCAAATGTTGAAATCCTAAGAGATCAAAATCCTTGAAGTCTAAAATCCCAAAAGATCAAAATCTCAAAAATATAATTCAGAAAAACAATTAAATTCTCTAAAAGGCATTTATTTACATTTTAAAGGAGCTTTATTTGAGAAGTATATTAAAACACAACAGCACACTTCATGGGCCACTTTACACAATTCAATGACAGTAGTATCAATAGTAGCAATCACATTTTTGAAGCATAAATACTCAGGTATACTAATGGTGGTCACACAGGTATAACAGTTATGAGCAGATAAACCATATTCATAAAGGAGTAGGTCAAAACTGGAATGTACAAATGCCTATCACTATGGTTGGAATTTTGTGCTCCAAGCTTTATAACTGTGGTCATCTGAAATACTATAATGGAGGACTTAGGTCTTTTGACAAGATTGATTAAAAACAGTAACCCAGGGAGACCACTTGACTAAGCCTTGGAGTCTAAAATCTGGTTACCCTGGAGTTCTTATGTCCAGGGCAGCAGAAGGAAACTGTGTCCCAGCTTCACAGAGAACAGTTCGCCTATGCATTTGTTCTTTCCAGGCCCTGAAATTGGATGGCGCCCACCCACAGTCAGGTCACATCTTCCCACCTAATCCACTAGGACTCACACACTAACCTCACAGCCACGCCCAGAATTATGTCATATCAGGTTGATGGCTACTGGTTCCAACTAGCATGATGCAGCTATCCTACAAACAACCAAATATATACTGATCCTTTTCGCAGAATTCAGCATTTTCTAGCCCCTCCCCCATGGGAATTGTGGTTTATGGTATATCACCTTTCAGAATTTTGACATTTGTGATTTTAATCTTTCTAGAATTAGGCTTTAGGGATTTTTGATCCTTTGGGATTTCAGTGGATGAGATTTTGTTTTGGGGGGATTGTATATTTTGAGGTAATGGTTGGCTGCAATTGAAGACAGAGCCTCTCCCAGGTGGATGACCAAGCCTGAAAAATTGTCAAGAAAGGAACCAGGGCAGGATCCTTTCCCATGTAAGACCCCTGCCCACCTCTGCACTCCAGTTCATGAGCCAAATAAACTCCTTTTTATTTATACCAGATTAAGCTTGCTGACCGGTAACATCAAAAGCAGCATCCTGATAAAAAATTCTTAAACAATAGGAAAAATTATATGCTGATGTAAATTTATTTGTTTGTTTATACTAGGGTTTGACCAGAGGCATTCTACTTCTAAGCTACAACCCCAGCCTATTTTATTTTATTTTTGAAACAGGGTCTCACTAAATTGTCCAGGGTCTCACTAAATTGCTGAGGCCTCGAATCTGCAATCCTCCTGACTTAGAATCTCAAGTACTGGGATTATAGGCTTTTACCATCATACCCAACTATATGATGACTTTAAAAGAAGAGAATAACTGCACTCCCTTCTACCTAATCACCCATAAGGGTTGACAATATCCTTTTATTTTCTGTGTATAACCACAGAAAAGGCAAGTATGTATGTATAGTTTGCTGGGAATTTCCCATTTTACCAGTTGTGGATAGAAAATCAGGGTGACTGTTCTTGCTTCTCTGAGGGTACTTCTGAAGTTAGTTTGTATTCCATTCACATGAAAAATCTCAGGACAGATATTCCATTGATTTCTGCTGTGTTTAATTTGCTTTATGACAGCTGGATCAGGCCCTGTGTGAATATGTGTTGTGGATTCCCAATGTTTTCCATGAGCTTTAGGAATTCACACAATTTGCCATGTTGGTTCGTTACATTTTCCACTTTAGTATATCATTTGCTGAAAAAATATGTTCTCTTATTTGGATAGATAATTTTTATATTTTAATTATATTGGGGGGGATACTAGGGATTGAAAAAAGGGGTATTCTACCCCAAGCCCTTTTTATTATTTGTATGTTGAGATAGGGTCTCACTAAGTTACAGAGGCTGGCATTGAACCTGTGATCATCCTGTCTCAGCTTTGCAAATACTGGAATTCCTGGTGTGTACCACCAGACCCAGCTGTAATTAGCTGTTAATAAAGAAAATTGCCAAGTGTATGTTGTACCCAAAGTGGCCTGGATGGATTCCATTCTGAGAGATGCTGTATACTAAATATTGATTGAAAGCTCCATCAAGTCACCTGTTTTTGCCAATAGTATCCTTAGCTTTTATGACAAATCAAGAGCCACGTCTACAGGTTTGGGATATTTGGAGTCTCTTCCCTGAAGGAAATAAGAACTGAAACACATGTGCAAATTAAGATGAATTATAGATCATTGTCCTAGAAATGTAGAGTAAAATTAATTACTTGTTTGTTGTTCGTTTATAATTTGATTCTGAGCTTCTTGACATCCATTGCAAAAAGTAGGCAGTGAATCACATATTTTTCCCCATATACACTGAATAGGACACATGATAGTTAAAAGACATGTTTGGTTTCCTACGATTCAAATTTTAAAGGAAATTGATTATATGGGTAGATTCTTTCTGGGCAGAATTTAGCCAAAATGCAGCTGTGTGGTTATACAGTTAGCACTTACATCACTCTTCAATAAAAGTTAATGAAGTTGTGATTAATTGTAAATCTCTGATGACATAGATAAGGAAAATAAAGCAATGCCTTCTGTGTAGGTTGCACTCCTCTGTTCAGATTTTATAAGCAAAACATGAAATTGGATTTTTCATTATTAAATATTCTGCTCAAATTTTAATTGGGGTTTTGATAGGACTGTAGACAGAATTTGAAAACAAAGCCCCTCACAGGGATCTGAAGTTCAGATATTCTATGGTGTTAAAAAGCCACTAATGTATCTAAAAAATCAGACATGTTGGAATTCTAGCTTTAAGAGAGAATTATTCCATGTATTTAAAAAGTGGTATAGAGTTGAAATTCCTTCAGGAGGTAGCTTTGAAACATTTCGATAATCAGATTAGGAGGTTTCTCTTCTTTCTCTTCTTATGCGCTGGTTCCTCCATATCTGTTAGGGATTAGTTCCCGGTCCCCTGTGGATATCAAACTCCTTGAATGCTCAAGTCCTTCATATGAAATGGTGAAGTATGTGCACATAGGATACTCATATCCTACACTATACTTTAGTCATTTTTTTTGTATTGAAGGTTGAACCCAGAGGCATTCTACCTCCAAGCTGCACCTCCAGCCCTATTATATTTTATAATTTTTAAATTTTGAAACAGGTTCTCACTAAGTTTATAAGGCTGGCCTGGAACCTGTGATCCTCCTGTCTCAGCCTCCCAAGTACTAGGATTACAGACGTGTAACACTGCACCTGGCTATTCCACTATACTATAATAATCTCTAGATTACTTACTATACCTAATACAATGTAAATGCTATGTAAATAGTTGCTATATTGCATTGTTCAGCAAATAATGAGAAAATATCTATACATGTTTAATACTGACAGATTTTTTCTATTTCATTTCATTTATCGGTGCATTGTAGTTATACATTTTGATAAGTGTCAGGGTATCAGAAACATGCACGCACACATTGCTCATTTAGCCCTCCCTCAAATCCCACCCTGTTCCCTCCCTCTTCCCTCCTTTCCATGCTCAGCATAGTGATTGATAAGTTTGTGTATATACATCGTGTGCATTAGTGTATTTCCCTCTTCCCCCCTCCCATCTCCCTCAGTTAGGTTGCCTTCTTTGCTCAACTAAATTTTTCTCCTTCTTTGTCTGGAGTCCCTTCTAAGTCCCATTCTCCATAGCTTCCATATATTATGGAGAACATCCGACTTTTCACTCTTTGTGACTGACTAATCTCACTTAGCATAATCTTCTCCAGTTCCCTCCATTTCCCTGCAAATGATGTAATTTTGTTCTTCTTTATGGCTGCGTAAAATTCCATTGTGTACATATCACATAATCTTGTAATCCATTCATCTGTTGACAGATATCTTCGCTGGTTCCAAAGTTTGGCAATTGTGAATTGTGCAGCTATAAACATACATACACATGCATTAGTCTGGTAGTTTGGTTTCAGTTCTTTTGGGTAGATGCCTAGAAGTGGTATTGCTGGGTCATATGGTAGGTTCATTCCCAGTCTTCTGAGGATCCTCCACACTGCTTTCCAAAGTGATTGCACTAATTTGCAATCCCACCAACAGTGTAGTAGAATTCTTCTCCACATCTTCACCAGTATTTGTTGTTGTTTGTGTTTTTAATGATTGCCATTCTAATTGGGGTTAGTTGAAATCTCAGGGTAGTTTTGATTTGCATCTCTCTGATTGCTAATGATGTTGAACATTATTTCATACATTTATTGGTCATTTGTATTTCTTCTTCTGTGAAGTGTCTATTTAGTTCACTTGCCCATTTTTTATTGGATTATTTGTTTTTTCAGTGGTGATTTTTTTAAGTTCTCTGTATATTCTAGATATCAGTCCTCTATCAGAGGAGGAGCTGGCAAAAATCTTCTCAAATTCTGTCGCTTTCTGTTGAGGTTCTTGACTGTTTCCTTTGCTGCACAAAAGCTCTTCAGTTTAATGCAATCCCACGTATTGATCCTCATTTTAATTTCCTGTGCCTTTGGGGTCTTGTTGAGGAAGTCTTTACCTGTGCCTATGTGTTGAAGTGTTGGGCTTATGCCCTCTTCAAGTAGCTGCAAGGTCTCTGGTCTGATTTCTAGGTCTTTATCCATCTTGAATTGATTCTTGTACAAGGTGAGAAAGTGGGGTTTATTTCTCTTTTTTTTTTTTTTTTTGCATATGCTTAGCCAGCTTTGCCAGCACCATTTGTTGAAGAGGCTATCTTTTTTCCAGTGGATGCTTTTAGCCCCTTTGTCGAAAATCAATTGGCTGTAGGTGTGTTTTTCAAGGGCTTTGAGGTGTGTCATTAAATTACTTATTTGGTAATTTTCTGTTCTTATGTGGGCACTCAGTGCTATGAATTTTCCTCTTAATACTACCTTCAGGGTGTCCCAGAGATTTTGATATGTTGTGTCTCTGTTTTCATTTGTTTCTAGGAATTTCATAGTTTCTCCCCTTATTTATTCTTTTACCCATTCCTCATTCAGCAGTGTGGTATTCAGTCTCCACGTGTTTATGAGGTTTCTCTGGGTCTTCTTATAGTTGACTTCTAGTTTCATTCCATCATGGTCTGAAAAGATGCAGGGGATTATGTCACATTTTTTGAACTTGCTAGTATTCACTTTGTGGCCTAGGATATGGTCTATTTTAGGGAAGGTTCCATGAGCAGCTGAAAACAATGTGAATTCAGCTGTAGTTGGGTGGAATATTCTATACGTGTCTATTAGGTCCATTTGGTTTATGGTGTTTCTTAGGTCTGAGGCATCTTTACTGACCTTTTGTCTTGAAGATCGATCTAGTGGTGTGAGAGGTGTGTTGAAGTCTCCCAGTATTATTGTATTGGGATCTATGTGTGATTTGATGTCACAAAAAGTTTCTTTTATGAAAATAGTTGCACCTATGTTTGGGGTATAAATGTATGTTGATTATCGTTATATCCTCTTGCTGGATTGTTCCTTTTACCAGTAAGAAATGACCTTCTTTGTCTCTTCTGATAAGTTTAGGTTTGAACTCTAATTTGTCTGATATCATAATTGCTACTCCTGCTTGTTTTCGAGTTCCGTTAGCGTGGATTACCTTGCTCCATCCCTTCACCTTTAGTTTGTGCGTATCTTTACTTGTAAGGTGTGTCTCTTGCAGGCAGCATATAGATGGACTGTGATTTTTAATCTGCTTTGCCACCTTATGTCTTTTTATTGGGGAGTTGAGGCCATTTATATTCAGTGTGATTATTGAGAGATGGTTTTTAATTCCTAACATTTTGAGATTTAATTTCTGTTTGAGGTAGTGTTTGTTCTTTGCCTAGTTGTTTGTTTGATGGAAATCACTGTTTCTCTGGTTCTGGTGTTTCCTTATTATTTCTTCTTTGTAATTAATCTCTTTGAGTATTTTCTCTATTGCTGGTTTGGAAGACATAAAGTCTTTCAGCTTCTGTTTGTCATGGAAGGTTTTTATTTCCCCATCAAATTTGATTTGATAGATATCTTTGCTGGGTAGATAAATCTTGGCTGGAAGTTGTTTTCTTCCAGAGTTTGGAATATGTTGCTCCAGGCCCTCCTGGCTTTCATGACTTGGTTTGGAAGGTCGGGAGTGATTCTTATTGGTTTGCCTCTGAATGTTACTTGGTCTTTCACTCTCGCTGCCTTTAAGATTCTCTCCTTGGCCTCTACATCAGTCAATTTTATTATTATGTGGCATGGTGAACCTCTTCTCTGATCCTGTCTATTGTGGGTTCTATATGTTTCCTGTACCTGTGTTTCGACCTCTCTTTCTATGTTTGGAAAATTTTCTAATATTATTTCTCTGAATACATTTTTGATTCCTTTGGTTTCAGCTTCTATTCCCTCTTCTATGCTATGATTCTTATGTTTGCTCTTTTAAGTCTGGCTGAGATCTCTTCAATGTCCAATTCATGCTGTCGAATTGTTTTTTCTAATTTATATACTATGCATTCATTTTTGGAGAGGTCTTCTAAGAGTGAGATTCTGTTTTCCAGGTGGTCTAGTCTATTGTTAATGGTCTATATTGATGCCTTCATTTCAATGATTGCATCCTTCACTTCCTTCAGAGCTTCTTTTTGATTCCTGTTCAGGATGTCAGATTCTTTGTTTATTTGATCCTTCATTCTTTCAGGCTCTCTCTGAATACTTTTCAGAAATCTTGTATCATTTCTACTATTAAAGTTCTGAATTGTCCTTCTGGCAATCTTTGTACTTCTGTGTTAACGGGTTCTGTTGTTGTGGGATTGTGGGAGCTCATTGTTTCTTTGCTATTCTTCCTTTTCATGATTGCAGTTGTCTTATGTTTATACCTTTGTTGCTTTTTGTATCTTCTCTCTCTCATTCTGTAGGTTTTCTATGTCTATTCTCCTTCCGTTCTTCTGGAGGTAGATATTTGCTAGTAGATGAGCCTTAAAGGTAAATAGCCTTTACTGAATGGTTATTCTCACTTGCTCAGTATAATGTTCATTTGCAGGCCCAATTCTTGGTCTCCTTCAGTGATTGGGACCCTTGCCTGGTGCCTCTCACTACCTGTGCAGGCGACCAGTGCCGCTATTGCCCCTCTCACTGCAAGTGTGGGTATCTGCGTTGTCCACTTGGGCTGTCCCTATGTCTCTCTCTGTCTACACCTATGGCAGGTGTCACCAGCAGGGGGCCCTGAGCTTGTGTCTCTCTTTGCCTATAGAAATGGCGGATGTTGCTTTGACCCGATTCTTTGCAAACACAGAACTCCACATTTTCCACAGAGAGGGCTGGTTTAGTCCAATTTATCCCCAGGTACCACAACTGTATGTCCTGTGGTGATCCCCAGGGACTTTATAAGGGCATTGCGTCCCGCAGGCTGCAAGTCTATCCCACCCAAATGTTGCCAGGGACTGTCTGCTTATCCGTGCATCTACTGCATCCCACAGCAGACCCCACTCCCACCTTCACCGGGGTAATCTGCATAGTCTCAGACCCCACGAGTCCCTGTGGCCACACTGGGTGGTGTCCCCCTGGGGTGGCTCATATACTTACGGTCTCGTTGAGAGCTGCTCTTAATCTCTAGGGGCGGGGGTGGGCTAAGCCACTGCCGCAGATTCTGGTCAGGCCTCTGGGCACTGGGAACTCTGCCCAGCGTGTCGCTGATGCTCTGCAATTGCTGGTTTTAGAAAAGGTCCATGGTTTCTTTGTTGGTGGCCTGCAGAAGCCGCAATGCCAGTAGCCACTGGCATGGTCTGAACAGCATGGCGCTGCTGCCGCCAACGCAGCAGTTCGGGTCTGTGTCACGTGTGGAGCGAGTTGCTGCTCGCCTTCACTGCTGCTATTCTGCAGTTGCTGGATTCACAACAGGTCACTGGAGTCTCTGTTGGTCTTGTGTGGAAGCCATAATGCTGGCATCCACTGGTAAGGTCCTGCCAAGATGGCGCCGCTGCAGCCGCTGTCGCCACCGCCGTTTGGTCTCTTGAGTGTGTAGCGAGCCACTGCTTGCTTTCGTTTCTCCTGACCTGCAGTTGAACTTATAACAGGTCTCTGGCTTCTCTGCCAGTGGCGTGTGGAAGCCGCAATGCCACTAGTGGCCGGCGCAGTCGGGCCAAGATGGCGCCGCCACTGTTCCTTAGGTAAGGCACTTGGAGCTTTTTACTTTCCTCTGTTTTGTCTTCTGGCTTTGATTCTGTCGTGTTTCACATTTTTTGTTGTTTAGTTCAAGTTTTTGTTGCTTTTCTTCTCCTGTCAAGAAGTTGCTTTCACTGTGATTGAGATCCAAGTCTCAGAGATCGTAGTGTGGTATCTTCCTTAGTTGCCATCTTGGAACTCTAATACTGACAATTTTTTAGATATTTTAGAATATGGTTGAATCCATTCATGCAGAGGGCCAACTGTAATCCCTTAATGATAAAAAATTACCATATAGAATATTTACATCCTTCATTTCACCAAGTAATATGTTAGATTTTGCTATAAAATCTCCCATTTTGGATTTAAAGCCAGTTAGGAGAAACTGAGAGCAAATAATGAATGCAGAGTGCTATGAGACAGAAGACCTCAGAAGAGTCCAGGTGGGGGTGGCAGCTCCACTGTCCTCATGCCCTGGGATAAGCAACAGAGCACCCACTATCTCCCCCTACCCTAGTTCTCCTGATGATACCTTGGATCCCTCTGCATTGCATCCCTTTGACCTGGTTTTCACCCAGATCCCAGACCTAATGGTGAGGAAGGATGAGGAAGCCTCCTGCTCCATTCTCCCCTTCCTTCCTCAGTCCTGTGGGAGACACATTGTTTTTCTAGGGTCATCTCTTTCCTGTGTTCCTTCTCCTCCAGCTTCCTCAATCTCAGTCTGATTATCCTCTCTTATATTTTAACCACCTTCTCATTTGCATTAGACTATAACCAACTTCTACCATATTAACACGTGCCCTAGCCACTCTTTTCCTGCCCTTTCCTTCATAGGGATACTGTACTTCATAGAGTGTTATCTGCACTCTGCTCTCCACTTCTGTTACTGCCCCTGACTCCTCAAACGCTATGACCTGACTTCTGCTGCATTGTTTTCCTAAACCTGTTCTCATTAAGGTCATCCATGACCTGTACAGTGTTCATTCTGAATGGATGAGCCTTATTGTACATGGTGTATCTTTCTTGTTTTCAGGAATGAGTCTTCATTTGGCTTCTTGTGTTTCTGTTCATGTGTCACCTCTGTGGTCTCCCTTTCCTTCATCTCTTAAATGGGGATTCTTGCTCTCTTACACAATTGTCTCCAGTCCCAATCCTTGATGTTTCTTAGCATCTACCTCCTCCCCTACAGACTCCCCCTGCTTTCAGACTGGTGGAGCTAAAGCACTTCTATAATTATATCAGTTTCCTGCTTAAAAATTCTCCATGACTACCTCTTGCCTACAGACAGCATGATCTTATCCTTGCAAGGAAGATTTGCCATAATCAGCTTTTATCCCTCCACATAATCAGCTTTTTTCCCTCCACCTGTGATCTTTTATTTTATTTTATTTTTTATTTATTTATTTTTTTTTGCAGTACTGGGGATTGAACCCAGGGGCGTTCTACCTCCATGCTACACCCCCGGCCCTATTTTTTATACTTTATTTTGAAACCGGGTCTCACGAAGTTGCGGAGGGCCTCACTAAGTAGAGAGAGAGAGACAGACAGGGGGAGAGAGAGAGAGAGAGAGAGAGCTGAGGCTGGCCGTGAACCCAGATCCTCCAGTCTCCGCCTCCCAAAGTACTGGGATTACAAGCGTGTGCCACCATGTCCGGCTGTGATCTTTTATTTTTAATGTACCACCTTTTAGATTTTACATCAGACTTCCTTCGCTTTTGTGATTCTGTATCTTTTAACTAGAATTAATTCATTTAAATGAGCATTGTGCTATGTCCTGTGGATATAACTAAAAATAACATAAATATGATGCCTGTGTTCATGTACTGAATAATCAAGATCTTGTTCACATCATTCCTACAACTCAAATCTCAGCTCAAATGAAGTCCTCCTATAAATTCACCCTAATTTTCTCATCTATAAAAATCTGGTTTATCTCTGGAATCACACACATTTCTCTTTGATTTTTTAAAAAAGTTATGTATAGGCCGAACGTGGTGGCGCGTGCTTGTAATCCCAGTACTTTGGGAGGCGGAGACCGGAGGATCCGGGTTCGCGGCCAGTCTCAGCTCTCTCTCTCTCTCTCTCTCTCCCTGTCTCTCTTTCTCTCTCTCTCTCTCTCTCTCTCTCTCTCTCTCTCTCTCTCTCTTTTTAGTGAGGCCCTCCACAACTTCGTGAGACCTGGTCTCAAAATAAAGCATAAAAAATAGGGCCAGGGGCGTAGCACGGAGGTAGAATGCCCCTGCGTTCAATCCCCGGTACCGCAAAAAAAAAAAAAAAAAAGTTATGTATAGTGCTACCCACTTTTGTGTATGTATATAGGCAGACACTTCACCAAGTAGAGACAGAGATGGCCAATAACAGAAAAGAAGATGTTCAACATTATTAGTCATTAGGGAAATAGGTTAATTGATGAATCACCATATCCTACAGTTATCCTTCATTTGTCACCTCCAGTATAATGAAGTAAAAGAATAATTTTGTCTTCTCCAGCTATTATTTCCAATGCCTCTCAACTCCTATACATCACACAACAGTGACTATATCCAGGGTGTTTCATTTTCCCCTTTCTATTGATGTCTCATCCCTCAGCCTACTAGGATAGATCTAGAACAATCCCAAGAAGATGGGGTCACATCTCTAGTATGGTCCTTATCCTCCATAACATGTCTGTATATATGCATTAATCATATACAGTTTCCCACAAAGATAAAATAGGATTCAAGAAAAAGTTGTCAAGTTTTACCAGATTATTTTGTATGATAAAAATCATCAAATTTGCTGCTTTGGATCTTTCTTCACTGTATTTCCCCTTTGCTTTTTGCAAGAAATCTCTCCAAAGACTTTGTATATATGACATATATACACACATATATAGATACACAATATATACAATATATATATCTATAGTATACATATAACTTGTATGTTTATGTATTTTTGCATGTGTTTATGTGTGACATAGAACTTCAATTAGTCTACAATAAAGCGAAAAAACAGAATGGAAATAACATATTCAAAATAATAAAAATAAAAGGTTAAGACAAGGGGGAAGCATACTAAGTGTCTCTATCATTCTGAACTATATTATGATGTGAGACTACAATGTACCAATATTTAAATATGCTTTTTAAAATACAGAATATATTTTTGTTAAATATAAAAGAATGACACAAATAAGACAGACTTAGTACCGGTTTTAGGTGGTTTGTGTGATAGTGCGTTCACAGAAAATAATTGCAAAGTGGGTGTTCATAAAAATATCTGAAATGTGGAATTTATTCCTAAGGCAGCACATATTGCTAGACCCCAGGAATGCAATTCAAGGGTCTCTAGGTTACCTGATCAGTGCAATCAATTTTTTTTTTTTTTTTGCAGTACTGGGGTTTGAACCCAGGGGCATTCTACCTCTGAGCTACATCCCTGGCCCTATTTTTTATTCTTTATGTTTGAAACAGGGTCTCACTAAGTTGCAGAGGCCTCACTAAGTAGCTGAGGCTGGCCACGAACCTAGGATCCTCCTGTCTCAGCCTCCCAAGTACTGGGATTACAAGTGTGCGCCACCACACCTGGCTTCAGTGCAATCTTAAAATACTAAGCCTTCTATGGCAGAGAATGAAATTTTGCTAGACTAGCGATGTAATGATGAGGTACGATGCTTCACCTAGATTCTTTCCAGGTGTCACTCTGCCCAGACGAGGGCATCTGTGCAAGAAGAAAGCTGAAGCAGAAGGCCTGGTCGCTGAGTTCAAGACACTGACTTACCTCTCCATCTGGAGAGAGGCGCACAGAAGATGCACTCATTGATCATGATGGAGCAGGCTAAAGTCCTCAATTGGGAGAAATAAACAGTTTTGATAGAAACAATTTATCTTAAAACTTCAATTTTTGGCCATTGTTTGCATTTCTGTAGTTTTTTTCACTGCACCCAATGCTCTCATTTTGAAAATGCAAAATGAAATGAGGTGAGATAACTAAGGGATAAAAATATAGCCTGCTGCCCCAAAGTCATAGAGCTAATGAGAGTAAAAGGATTTGTGCTCACTTTTCTTGAGTTCCTAACTACTCATTTTGTTCATGTTAAGTTTCTTTGTATTCATTTTGAAACTATTGCTGTATATCAGAAAATAATATGTAGATAGATAAATAGATGGACAAATAAGCTTAATTCAATGTTAGGTATAAATGACAACCCAGACAGATAAGTGGACCCAGAATATTTTGATAATCTAAATATGAGCACTTTTCCTATGTCTTTTGAAGCTGTGAAGGTTTCCATCCATCCACTCTACCCATAAAATGACCATTATTTATTTAAATTTTATTTTAAATGAGAGAAGATGATAATGGGTTTATGCCAAGAATGTAAGTACTTTATAGGCATTATTTTACTTCTCAAAAAAAAAACCTCCATGATGTAGAAATAGTTGTTTTCATTTTGAGACGAAAAAGAGATAGAACAGAATTAAAAAACTTGTCCAAGGTCACTCGAGTATTAAATAACAGAGTCAGGGTTTAAATTAGAGATGACTTTGAATGTCATCTTTAGCTGAAAATGTCTGACTCCAGACCCAGTGTCACGCTGCCTCAAATAAGGTACAGACCAGCTTGGTCTCATTACGACAATACTCTATATTAATATTACCTTTCCCTGAGGAATTGAAAAGTGCTCTGAAGAAATTAGCTAATTAACTGTCCTGTCAATTATATCATACTCTCTTTTTTGCATTTTAATATCTTTTTAAATATACTTTTATTAGTGCATCGTAATACACATCATAGTGAGGTTCAGTGTAATTCAAATATGCATGCACATGACAATTGGTGCGACCCCCTCCAGACCCTACTCTTTTCGTCCCCCTCCCCATACATGTTAGTGAGATTGGTAGTCATACGTATATTTATTGGTACATGGCAATTATACATCATAGTGAAGTTGAGCGTGATACAAACCTACATGCAAACCGCACTTGGTATGATTGAAGGGATGGTGAGTGAGCTTTTTTTTTCTTGGTGGTACCAGGGATCGAACGCAGGGACTTCCTACCTCCAAACTACACCTGAAGCCCCTTTTATTTTTTATTTTGAAATGGGGTCTCACTTGGTTGCTGAGAGTCTCACTAGATTGCTGAGACTGTCCTCGAACCTGTGATCCTCCTGTCTCAGCCTGGGATTGTGAGCTTTCTCAAAGTCAGCTTAGTGGGACTTTCAGCAAGAAAGCGTGGAGCAACTTTTTTAGACTCAGAAGCTCTCACAAAGATTTTAGGAACTAGATGGTACCTAATTATAAATCCCTGATATTTGTATTTATCTCAGTACAAGAAATGATCCCTTCTCTCACCTCCACCCATGTGGACCATCCTGCATGACTAATGAGTTAACTTGAGAACTGATGCTTCCTCTGAGACAGGGTGATGAAGGATACACGGAGTCAGTGTTGGATGGCAGGTGTCTAAACAATGCCTGATTAGATGACATGTGTTTCCCCTCAAATGTATTAGCATGAAGTGTCATACAGCTTCAGAAGTCAAAAAAAATCAGGAGAGTTGTGAAAGCTAATGAGTGAAGGTGTATTTCCAGGGTTCTTTCATTAGAAGAATGAATGATTACTTAAGTGTGTGGGGGCAACCGTATTTATTTGTTGTATCAAGCAAACACCCTCACCTTAGCATAAAAACCAATCATTTGAGCAAAACAGTTCACTGCAAGCTACTGTGGCTCTTTGCTTCAAAATAATAATATATTTCTCAAGAGGGAGAAAACCCATTCAGTCAACTTGAGAGAAGATGATAATGGGTTTCATTTTTTAAAGTTTTTAATTAAATTTATTTTAACTAGTACATGAAAGCATTAAAATGTGCATATTAATGGCTAGCATATGATGTTTCAATATATGTATAATTGTGTAATGCTTAAATCAGGTTAAACATACATATATACATATATGTATGTATATGTGTGTATATATATTTATCCTTAAACATGTATCATATCTTTCTTCTAATTTTTTGAAAGGCAAGGTACATTATTGTTATATATAGTCACCCTTCTGCACAATAATAGGCCAAAACTTCTTGCTCCTATCTAATGGTAACTTAGCACCCATTGATCAACTTTTGCCCCTCTCTCCCTTCCCACTACTCTCTCAGCCTTTGGTAGCCACCATTCTACTTTCAACTTCTATTAGATTAATTTTTTTTAATATCTGTATTGTTGCATTGTAATTATGCATCATACTGAGGTATAAAGTGATAGGAATATACATGCACACAATACTTGGAGCATTTCCTTTATTTTAAAAAATTATAATATGATCTATTCAACCCAATATATCAAAATGTTTTAATTTCAACATATAATAAATATAAAAATGATTAATGAGATATCAAATTATTTTAGGTGTGTATTTTCACTTCCAATAAATATCAGGTTGAAGCTAAGTCTTTATGGAAAAACTTAATCTGTCCTGGCGTGGTGGCACACGCCTGTAATCCTAGTACTTGGCAGGCTGAGACAGGAGGATTGCAGGTTCGAGGATAGCCTCATCAAGCAGTGAGATTCTCATCAGCCTAGTGAGACCCTGTTTCAAAATAAAATAAAAAATAGGACTGGGGTTTAGGGTTGTAACTTGGAGGTAGAATGCCTTGGAGTCCAATCCCCAGTACCAAAAAGGAAGGAAGGAAGGAAGGAAGGAAGGAAAGAAGGAAGGAAGGAAGGAAGGAAGGAAGGAAGGAAGGAAGGAAGAAAGGAAGGAAGGGAAAAACTTGATATATAGTTAAATTTCATAAAATTTACAGTTTAAAATGTATATTTGTCTATCAAGTTTATATAATTATATCTAAGTCCTTTCCAATAATGGAATTGAATGTTAATTTTAAATTTAAATATGAGTTAAATAGAGTTTAAAATTCAGGGCTCAGTGTCACAAGCCATATTTCAATTTCTCCTTTAGTCACATGATGCTGATTCTAATATTGGATGGTGCAGTTCTAAGATTTTTTATAGATTGTTTTTATTTAGATGGAGACTTTATCCATTTGAGTGAATTTGTAATTCAGCATCATTTTTCCCAAAGAATCAAGTATCTTTTGATTTCATCACATTTTAGATTCTGCATATGAATGAGATCTTCCCAGACGTGTCTTTCTGTACCTGGCTTATTTCACATAACCTATCAGTTGATGAACATTTAGGTTGTTTCCATTTCTTGGCTATCATGAATAGTGTGCTTCAGTGAACATGGGAGTGCAGCTATCGATATACTGATTTCATTTCCTTTGGATATTTATCCAGTACGCGGATCGTATGGCGGTTCAGATTCATCATCACTAAATTGGGAATGGACACCTGGGTGAGGTCTGCCTCCTGGATGGCACTGATCTCAATGTGTGCTGGACTTCCTTAGCTAGCATCCCTCAGGAAGGGAAACTCAGGAGCCACCAGCACTTGAATCGCCATTAGATGTAAGTTCAGTGTCTGCTCCAGTCCAAGTGCATCAGTTGCTCAGTGTAAAAAGACGGAATCTGCACCCCTGGTGACCCTTTGCTCTCTTCCCTATCCCCAGTGGGTTCTTAATCAGAGGTGTGGGGTGTGACACTCTCAAAATACGCATGAACAGCCCACCACATCCACTTCTATTCCAAGGCAGTAACCCGGGGACAGTCCCTTGGCAGATGCATGTAAAAAAAAATTCTGAATATCACCATTAGTTCATAAGAATTATCCAACGGCTCACCAGGCATGGTGGCACATGCCTGTAATCCCAGTACTTGGAAAGCTGAGACGGGAGGATCACAGGTTCAAGGACAGCCTCAGCAATGTAGTTGACTATCATCAACTTATCAAGTCCCTGTTTTAAAGCAAAAAATTAAAAAAGGGCTGAGGTTGTAGTTCATAGGTAGAATGCTTGTGGGTTCCATCCCCAGTACCACATTAAAAAGAATCATCCAAGGGCTCATAAATCAAGTGGTCTTAATCTTAGTCAGAGTGGAGCCATGCCTAGGTATATACATTACTTGTAAGATTAATAATATCACCCACTTATCACCATGATATTTTTGAAATATGTTAATATTGTTGCAACAAGAAAACAAATGTTCTAAATCACACACTCTCAGGGATTCATTCCTACATGTGCAGGATTTCACTCCTCAACCGACTCCTGAACAAGAGGTTTCAGGCCCCAGCCCTGTTCTGGGCTCCCCCCAGTCAGCTCATGCAGGTTGACCTGCTCCTCTACTAGACATGAGGAGGAATCAACTGTTGGTGCAACAGCTCTATGTCTCCAAGCGCTCTCCTGTTGACAGCCAGAATATTCATAGGGTTGGTTCTGTTGGGAAGGAGGCACTGACAGCCTCTTGACCAATCCCTTTGGGATTGCTGGACTTTCTGGCTTTCCTCTGTCCACTTGTCCTGGGTATGTAGGACTTTTTGTGTCTCCTGCTCCTACAGTGGCATCAAGGGAGGGACATACAATCTGTGAATCAGCTACTTGATCCCGACTCATTACAATAAAGAACTAGATCATATTTCTTCCCTTCCCCTTTTTGTGTCACTTATGTCTCCAAGACCTAATCTAGTAGGCTCGCTGTCTCTGCTCTATCCTTCTGAGGCTTCATCCCAATATCATTCTAAACTTCAGTGTGAATATATTATAGTTAACCCTTTATATCTATGGGATCCACATGTGTGGATTCAATCAGTCATGGATCGAAAAAAATTGAATCTGCACTGAACATGTACAGACTTTTCTTTCTTGTCTCTCTCCCCTAAACAATACAGCCTAGCCACTATTTACCTAGTATTTACATTGTCTTAGGCATTATGAGTAATCTAAAGACTATTTAAAAAATACAGAAAGATGTGCTTAGGCTATATGCAAATACTATATATATTGGGGACTTGAGTATCTCTGAGTTTTGATATGAGGGAGTGTCTAGAAACCAAACTCTGTAGATACCAAGGGACAACTGTATCCTCATTCATCTTCTCCCTATTTTTTTCCAATAATCGAAGTCAAGTAAAACAAAATAATTGTATGCCCAGGTTGTCAGACTAAACCCTGTTTTCTGCCAACACAGGAGTCCATGCCATGGTGCTGTGACTGGTGATATTCTGATATAACTTTTTATCTTTTAACAGTTTATGTAGATACAATAATTTTCTCATAATTCACCGTTTCTGAGTCTTCCTCGCCAGACAGTTAAAGCTTAAATCCTTTCTGAGTCTAAAGACTTTGTAATACTTTCAGAAGAGATACTTATTGCTAAATTTTCATGCACATATTTAAACAGGTACTGAGTGTGGTTCCCCAGGGAGATGACACAACTCTAAGGGGTTACATAATTTAATAGGTGTTCTTCTCTTTATATAATAATGAAGCACACTGAAAAATTCTGGGATATAAACAAAAACACTTTGCTGCTTAGACAGTCTCTCTTAGTCCTTGAACAAAGGTTTGGTAGTTCTGAATTTTAAGAGGGCTAAGAAATTTTAATGGAAGTTTGAAAATAGCAAATAGTGACAAGTATCTTAAAGAGGTCAATAAATTCATTACTCTGCCATCTGATAAAATACTGAATTCCATTTCTGCCTAGAATGAATTTTATGTTATTTCCAGAAAATGGGAGGAGTTGTTCATTTGTAACAAAAGATTAAAAATATTAGATCATGTCAGTTACAAGTCTTTAAGAATACAATATGCATATCTATAGATTTCTTGGTCTTTATTATGCATTGGAAATGAAAGTTTCCATTGAGTATTGAATAGGGTGGGGGGATTATCTATGGCCATACTAGAAAAATCAGCATATATATATATTAAAATTACATGTGTATACATTAAGATTATCTCAGCTCTTATGAATGAGTTTATATTATGTAGAATGAAAAATTTTAAACTGCATTTCTATATCTTAATGCTTTAACCTTTAACATTATTTTTAGAAAATTGAAATTTTAATGAATGTTTAATAAAAAGGCTTTTATTGAGTTAGCTTTATGACCAGAAGTAGATATTAGGATAAAGAATATGGTGGCCACTATTAATACTTCATTTAAAATAATTTTGATCAAGCAACCAATGTGTGCTTCAAATTTCTGTAGATACAGTTAAAGAAGCTTTGTAATAACATTATGAAATATAGTTAAGGTTTTGATTTATGATCTTTAAAATGCATGCCAATCAGTATTTACTGGACTAAATACCTGCTTGTAGCTTTACATGTTATTTTAATGATTTTACAATATTTATATGTTGAGTACTTTTATAATTTTAAAATAAACTCTGCCCCTCCTGATATTTTATCTTTCTCAATTTGCAGCTGTTCCAGTTTGCAACTTTTTATTCATTTTCTTTTAAGGGAGAAGTCTCAATTAGAAATGAAAATGGTGATAATCCAGATATGGTGATACATGCCTGCAATCCCAATACTTGAGATGCTCAAACAAGAGGATCACAGGTTCAAGATCACACTCATTAACTTAGGGAGACCCTCAGCAACTTAGCAAGACCCTGTTTCAAAATAAAAAATAAAAAGGTCTGGGGGTATTGTTCAGAGGTAGAATGCCCCTAGGTTCAATCACCAGTACCTCTCCCCAATGACAATGATTTAAACTTTCTATGAGGTGCATTTTCTAAGTGCAATATAATGAGACACAAAATATATTCTCAAAGAAGGGCTAAATGAAGCTGGTGTGGTGGCACACCTGTAATCTCAGGACTTGGGAGGCTGAAACAGGAGGATCACAGGTTCCAGGCTAGCCTCATCAATTTAGTGAGTTCCCTCAACAACTTAGCAAGACCCTATTTCAAAATAAAAAATAAAATAGGGCTGAGGGTGTAGCTCAAAGGTAGAATGCCTCTGGATTCAACCTCTAGTAGGAGAGAGAGAGAGAGAGAGAGAGAGAGAGAGAGAGAGAGAGGGGCAGAGAGGCAGGCTAATTATATTTCATTTGTGAAAAAATCTATAAATCACATCAGCATTGAAAGCGTCCTGAAGATTCTTTTTTATTCATTTTTATTGGTGCATTGTAATAATACATCTTGATAGGTTTCAGGGTGGTAGAAGTATACATGCACACATCAGTCTGTTAGCCCTCCCCCAACTGAAGATTCTTAAGGGCAGTAACACCTCCAACTTTCTCTGTCCTGTTATTTCATACATTCACAATGGAATCATTTTACACTGAATGTTGGGAAGTGGCATTTAAAAGGGACAATTCTTGGTGGCACCTACAAGGTAATTCCCATCGAATGCCCTCGGCTTAGTGTAACTGTAATTAGTGATCCTCTCCCATCCTCTCATAGATGGAGTCAGTATCACCTCTGATTCTCTTCTACATCTGGAAAATCTTCCCTGGGACTTTCAGGTTGAGCAGGTGATGGACGGACAGACCTGCTACTCAGCATTCAGCTCATTATAAAGTCATTGTCAGGTGGCCCTCTCTTTAGCTCAGTAATACTCATCATTTTTCACTCAATAGAATAAGGTTGAAAAACATCACTATGGACAGAGCAATATGACAAAAAGTCAGGTCATGTGATAGGAACATCTTTCATGTTCTGAGAAAGAAGTGACAGCTACTTTCCCAAAAGACTCCTGAGAATTACAGGGAAAGAGAATCTTACATCTTTTGTTTCCAGAATTCTCATTTAAATAGGAATTTTATCTTCACTATGCAAGTGTTTGTTGAGTGGGGATTTTTGTTTGTTTGTTTGCTTGCTTGCTTGCTTTTATTCATGCAATATCCAATATGTGCCCAGAAGGGAGCAGTGAAACCTTCTAGCACTTGTGCCATTAGTGAAATGGATTCATCTAAGCGAGGCACACACCCTGTCAGAAGCCCCCGGTGACACAAAGGATTCAGCCTATGGAAAATAGTGTGTCTTCTTCCCAAATGCCAATTAATAAGAACCTAGGTCCTTGGCCTCATTACTGCTATGTTTTCTGAGCTATAGTCTGGCTAAATATTACTAACAAAAGTGACAGCCTGTGAGAAATTAGAGGGGAAAAGGTGAACTTGCCTATGTTGTAAGTAATGTCTGGGTACAAAGAGCATACTCTGTATTGGAGAAATATGCTAGATATCAAGGAAACCCGTAACAGAGTTGACTGGTCATTATCAGATACCAAGTAGATGTAATGATTGACAACACAGGAGATTTCTTTGGCTAAAGTGATGTTTTAGGAATTTGAAGAGCAATTTTATTTTTTCTCTTCCTAATTGACCATAGCCCCTTGTTTTCCTGACTCTTAGCCTACTCAATTTTAACCTGTTTTACTTGACCTTCCATTATTAATGGGGAGTGAAAAAAGTAAAGATGTTTAGATGTTATATAGTTCCACAGTTCCACAAGTAAACTTATTACTAAAAAATGTCCAGGCTAGCTGGGTGTGGTGGCGCACGCCTGTAATCCTAGTACTTGGGAGGCTGAGACAGGAGGATCACAGGTTTGAGGACAGTCTTAGCAAGTAGTAAGACACTCATCAATCTTGCGAGACCCTGTTTCAAAATAAAATTAAAACAGGGCAGGGGGTGTAGCTTGGAGGTAGAATGCCCCTGGATTCAATCTCCAGTAACACACACACACACACACACACACACACACACACACACACACACACACAATGTCCAGGCGAGATGTGCAGACTCTTAGGAGACATGCACCCCTCTGACCTCTTCTCTGGGGTGCTTAGAGGGTGGCAGGGAGAGGCTCCCTGCAATTAAATCAAACCCAGAATTTCAAACCTGGAGCTTCCCCACAAAACAGACTCCTCTTCCCAAGGATTCATTTTCTTTTCTTTTTTTTTAAATATACCTTTAATGATGAATTGTAATCTCACATCATAATGAAGTCCAGAGTGACAGGAACATGCATGCGCACCCAAGGATTAATTTTCTAACAGTGATGCCTCTGTGCTTTCAGATTCTTCTATTGAATAGATTAGACAATATTTCAAGGTCCCCACTCTTTTTTTATTTCATTTATTGGTGCATTGTAGTTATACATTTTGATAAGTGTCAGGGTATCAGAAGCATGCATACACACATTGCTCATTTAGCCCTCCCTCAAATCCCACCCTATTCCCTCCCCTTCCCTCCTTTCCATGCTCAGCATAGTGATTGACTCTGATAAGTTTGTATATATACATCATGTGCATTAGTGTATTTCCCTCTTCCACCCTCCCATCTCCCTCAGTTAGGTCGCCTTCTTTGCTTAACTTTTCTCCTTCTTTGTCTGGAGTCCCTTCTAAGTCCCATTCTCCCTAACTTCCACATATTAGGGAGAACATCTGACTATTCACTCTTTGTGTCAAGATCCCCACTCTTGATCACAGCTTTCCCATCCTCTTATTTTTCCCCATTCTTTCTCTTGAGCTCTACTGTAGCCCCCGCCCTGTCCTCGTACCATGCAAGTTTCTCCATCTGGGTCTTGCTTATGCTCTTTCTTTTCTGGAACATTGTCTCCACTTCTTTCTACCCATCTAAATCCTAACCAAGCTCAGTCCTCAGACTCACATCAATCCAGGATCTCTATGAAGTTTTACTTCTTTTGTAGCTCCACCATGCATTTTTGTCCCTGATTTCACATCATCTTTTTCCCCCTTCTGTTGTGTGCCTCCACAACTCATCTCCACTCTCTTGCTGTCCTATCTTAGAGACCTTTTAGTGAAATCCTCATGCATTACGCAGGCCACATAATAGATGCTTTGAGAGTATTTAAGACAGAGTTGGAGCAACCAGAGGAGTCCATCTCACTTAGTATGTCATTTTGTAATTTTCATTTTCTTGGTTTTTTACTTTTTTCAATGTCAAGAGTAAAATGAGACTCACAGAAGAATCGTTTTATTCAAGAATATGCAAAGCTGAGACTCAACCCAAAGTTTTTTTTCTTTTTCCTATGTTTCCTTCTATTTTTGAACAGCTTTGTTTAAATATAAATCACATGCCATAAAATTCACCTTTTAAAAGTACACAGTCCAATGGTTTTTAGCATACTCAGAGTTGTGCAATCCTCACAATCTGATTTTAGTAAGGTATTTTTCATGGGTCTGTTAGCAGTTAAGTCTACCCCAACACCCAGCCCTAGGTAAGCACTAGACCACTTTCTGTCTATGGATTTACAAATTCTTGATATTTCCTATAAATGGAATCATACAATAAGTTTTCTGTTGTGATGTGCTTCTTTAACTTATTGAATTTTTTTCAGGATTCATCCATTTGTAGCACATATCAGTTCTTCATTCCTCTTGCTTGTCATATAATATTCTATTGTATGGATAGATCACATTTTGTTTATCCATATTTGAGATGATGGACATTGGATCCTTTTGAATTTTGGGCTATGTGAATAATGCTGCTATGAATGTTCACATACAAATTTTTGTGTGAACATATATTTTCGTTTCTCCTGGGTAAATGCCTGATGAGTAGGATTGCTGAATCATATGGCAATTTTATGTTTAACCTTTTGAGGTGCTGCCAAAATATGTTTTCCAAAGCTGCTGCACCATTTAAATTCTCACCAGTAGTGTGTGAGTGTTCCACTTTCTCTACAGCCTTGCCAATACTTATTATCTCTTTTTTATTATACTTCTCCTAGTGGGTGTGAAATCTCATTGCCATTTTGATTTTTATTTCTCGAGTGGCTAATAATGCTACCATCATTTGCACATGTTTCTTAAAAATTATCCCTCTTTTCTTATAATTTCACTGATTGTGTATTCATTTTCATTTAATACCCTGAAATGAATATATCCCTCACAAGGGCCACAAGTCTTTCATGGATCCCTTTAGAAATGCTTAAGAACAGCTTATTTTATTTACATTATTATTTTTATTCTTCAATTAGACAGCCTGGGATAGAATAAAAATTTAACAAAATTCACCACACAAACTGGAAAGCATCTAAATTCAGTAGTAATTATTGCCAAACATCACTAGTTTTCTCATACATGAGTTGACTGGATAAATTTTCTGGTCATTTTTTCTAATTCTACATTTGATACTTAACTAAAGTTTGTTACTGTATTCTGAATTGTGTGTTGGAATCATTTCCAAACATATATTCAAGATCATTAATGAGAGATGGGCAATATGTTAGGCTTGAGACTCATTGCGTTGAGTGGACATCGCGCAAACTCATTTAGCTCTGTGAGCAGCAGATTTTCAAGGTGTAATATGTAATATAATTCCAACCTGGCATAGATTGGTTCCATCTAAAGAAGATTCTTTTATAGTATAACTGCAGATATAATTATTTTTAGTCATCAAAAAGCAAGCACTTCAAAGCACTCAAAGATTCCCCAGTGTGATCACCTTGTTGCCAACTTATTACTTTGGGGATAGCTGAGTTCTTCCATTATATTTATAACATTTGATTTCCGCTTGAACACAGGCAGCAAAAATGGGTTTGTAAAGTATCTCTGAGGTACATATTTAGTCAGAAACAAGATTAATTTTTTTGTGGTACTGGGGATTGGACTCAGGGGCATTCTGTCTCTGAGCTACACCCTCCTGCTCAGCCCTATTTTATTGTTTACTTTGAGACAGGGTCTTGCTAAGTTATAGAATTCTGGCCTCAAGCCTGTGATACTCTGGTCTCAGCCTCTCATAAGATTAATATTAAATGTTGTATCTGTGATTCTTTCAAATGAATTTTTTCTCGGGGAGGGCCATTTCTTTAGTACCCTGAAATGTTTTTTTTACAGATTTTTCAAAAAATTTCAGCACTTCAGATTCAACTTAATCTGATTTACACATATTTCTGTAAATAGGACATGTGATGTAAGTAGGACTTGTGATGTAAATAGGACATGTTATAAATAGGCTGAGTTTAAATTAGGCTCACACAGATTTGGAAAGGGAGAAAAACGTCCTGTCACAATTAACAAAATTCACAATCAAAAGAATTATCACTATATTAGGAACACTGGATTAAAATTAAGAGATATTTTTTCTTTCTTTTCACCCAGGAATACGTTAAGCTATAAAATACCTTCTTAGTATTCACTAAGCTCTTCTCAAGAACGTGTCTGATAGGATTCCTTAGCCTTCCGTTTTCTCATTTGTGAGGTTATTTCATTTTTTCTTTCTTCCTTCCCTTTGTTATTTGGCCTTAAAAAATGACAAGATTTCTATCTGCGCAATTGCTGAACTCTTCAAAGTTTAAAATGGCTGTGTTTTTATAGGAGAGTCGTGGTGCTGTCACGTTGATTTCAGGAAGCCTTACTTCTGTTCTGTCCTCTCCTGGTCTTAATGAGGACAGCCTGGGCTTCAGGAGGGGCTGTGGACGCTGCCACTGCGGGTCCGCAGAAGAGCAGAGGAGCTGTGCAGCCTGCAGGGGGAGCTGTCGAGAAAGAGATGGACCAGTGGAGGGCAAGCAGGGCTCCAAGACCACCTTTAGGAGAGAGGATGGTCGCTCTTTACAGAGTATAGTCTCCATATCATTTACACTAGAAATGTGTTTTTAGAGGAAAGAATATAGCCTACTAGGGAACAAATAGAAAGGCATCTCAGAGGCAAGTTTTACTCTAGTTTAGAACCCACAAGGAAAATATCTGATTTTTTATTATCCTGATAGAGGGGTGTGTGTGCGTGCACATGTGCATGCATGCTTGTGCTTGTGTGTTTATGGGTACTTGTGCATATGCATAATGGATTAATGATTAGCTTGCTTGATCAGTATGATGAAATATGAGTGTATCTTTATTTATTACTAAATGACAGGCTACAGTTTTAACAAAAGTGTAAGATTTTAATTTCCTCCATTCCGCTTTAATAACACATATTGTTTTTACATTTTCCAAATGGAAATAGGCTTCATGCTGGTATACTAGGTTTGGTGGGGTGTTTGTTTGTTTGTTTGTTTGTTTCTTTGTTTAGTACTGGGAATTGGACCCAGGAGCATTCTACCAGTGAGCCATTTTAATATTTTAAAATTTTGAAACAGGGTCTCACTAAGTTGCTGAGGGTGGTATACTAAGTTTAAAAGAGATACTCTATTTTACACCAAAACCTAGTTCCCATCCCTGGGCACAAATCCACCACACCTTTCAGGCTAGGACACTACTGGGGAAGACTAATAGTTCTGCAAATTTTAATAGACAACCTCATGCTGGTAAGATAGAAGAGTGAAAGAGATGAGAAAAAAATTCCCTGAATTTTTATTTGTCCTTCCATTTCCCAAGACTGATGCAAAATATCTATAATTTGGCTACTTTGCCTCAAAAGAGTGCTACCCAGAGCTTTGGTTCCAAGAATGGTTTTGTTCCTCCACTTAGGGGATTTGAGAAGCCTTTGTAAGTCGTTGCAAGATGCTTTGAAGATGTTAGTCTGAATATTATAACTGGAATAAAAGACTGCCTACTTAAAGAATTTTGTGATTCTTTGCTTTTTTATTTAACGATGGGGAAAGTGCAGAGTATTTGTATATAAGAAGATCAGAGTGTTTAAAATTATCTTAAAAACTTAATTATATATCATTAGTTCTGTGGTCTCAGTCCTAGAATTTAGATAAATCTTGCAATTACAATGGCTATTTTGGAGACTTGTTTAAAGAAATGACTGTCGACCTGTATTCTGGGACTTAGCAACTAAAATGTTTAGAAGACAAAAGTTTGAAATAAAAGAATCCCTGTATGTTTACCTTATACCTCATGATGCAGAAAATTTAATTAGCTCTGAATACTATAAGGCACATTGGTGCCAAGTCTTAGTCCTTAAGAATTATATTTTACAATCCCAACTCCTGCAGATTTGAATACTGAAAATTTATCCAAAGAAGTTCTTCCTCACATTTTGACCACATTTCTAAGGTTTTATTAATACTGTCCACTGATTTCTAAGAAAAAATCTTCAGGATTTTATTTCTAATAAAAGCAAACAATATCTACATAGTGCTTCCTATATGCTTGGTACATTAAATTGCCTAATTCTCACCTTGTGAAGCAGATACTGTTACCCCTTTTGCTGATGAGCAAACTGAGGTACAAGA
The DNA here is from genome assembly GCA_004027185.1 of Glis glis. Taxonomy (NCBI): domain Eukaryota; kingdom Metazoa; phylum Chordata; class Mammalia; order Rodentia; family Gliridae; genus Glis; species Glis glis. Next base: position 54,242 of record PVJS01004194.1, read on the forward strand.
ATGGTAATACATAGCACAATACAGCATAGCTACTGTGCCTCAGAGCTCAGTGTTGAATCTGCAGTCTGTCACTGGAGACTCTGCTGCTCTAAGGATAAGATTAAACTTGTAGATCGCCCATACATAATATTGGGATGTTTTGCTTAATACTCATGAGTACTTGCTTGTCAACAATATAAAATATAGAAAAGCACTATTGCATGGATTTTTTCATAAGCAGTCTCCCACCATAGGTACTGGTGAGATGGTAGAAGGTAATTTTAGTTCTATCACTTTCTAAACGAAGAAAGCTATGTGTGATAGTTAATATATTACTGCATCAAAACTTACCACAAAACTTAGCGGCTTACAGTAACCAATATTTCTTGTTTCCTGGTGACTGTGATTCTGGGATCCAGGTCCAGTTTAGCTGGAGGCCTCTGGCTCAGTCTCTCAACGCTGCTCTGAAGGTGTCAGCTGGAACCCTGATCATGTCCAAGCTCGACTGGGGAGGGTCTTTTTCGAAGCTCACACACTTGGCCTCGAAAAAGCTCACACACTTGGACAGACCCCAGGTCCTCTGGCTGTTGGCTACTTGCTACACAGACCTCCACATAGGGCAGCACATACCCTGACAGCTGACTTCCCTCAAAGCGAGCCAGCAAGTTCTAGGCAGAAGCCACAGTCTTTGTTGTACCTTGTTGTAACCATCACTTCTAGTGTGTTCTGTTCACTAGAAGCAAGTCAGAGGTCCAGCTCAGACTCTCGGGGAGGGGTTGCATGAGAATGTCAATACCGAGTGGCAAGGCTTACTGAGCACCATCACTGAGGCCGCCTGCCAAACAAATGTGTCCTCACTCGTCAGCCTGAGTTCTCGCTTGAAGTAGTAAGGGATCATTGGATTTCTTGTCTCCTTACCTGTTTTCATAGTTAATTGATATGTAACTTATTTTCTATTTAAGCTTTTATTTTATAAAAAGACCATCTGAGTACCCTACATTAACTTCACACAAATTGCTCTCAGGTTGTTGGGTTGAGATAAGGTGCTTTAATTATATCTTTGCTTTGGAGTGACTGGTCCTTCATTACAAGATTAGGAGACTTAGTATTTTGGCAGAATTGACTGGCTAATCTGTTTAAGCAAGTGGTTAATTCAGGAAAGAAACTGACTTCACTTCTCTGAGTCCTTTTAGTACTTGCTTGGAACATTCACTTAGCTTGAGGTCAAAACAGTTCCGAGAAGACCAGTGGATATTCCCTAGCTTCTTTTCCAGATGAAAATAAGGGGATATACAGTCATGCACCATATAATGACATTTTGGCCAACAGTAAACCACATATACAAAGAGGTTCCACAATATTATATCACCTAGTTTAGTTTGTGTAACTAGTCTATTGTGTGTGCACAGCAATACAATCTCCTAAGGATGCGTTCCTCAGAACGTATACCTGTTCTTTAGCAGCATGTGATTGCCCAGGATTAATAAAGTAAATGCTCAAGGAATACAGCAGATTATAACTTATATTTAATGTAATTTTATTTTAATGAGTGATTGTTTTCATAATAGAACAATATCATTTGTTTTGAAAGACTTCCCTTCTCAAGAAACTATCAGTTTTCAATCTTTGCCAGAATGTTCTTCCAAAAATGTTTGCATCTTTCTTCTAGTTATCATTACAAAATTGATTCTGCATTACAGGATGATTAGCAATGGATCTACATGTTACATTTATTCATATTTTATTTTTTGTGGTACTAGGGATGTAACCCAGAGGCATTCTGCCTCTGAGCTACACCCCCAGCCCTATTTTGTATTTGTTTTTTATTTTGAAAGAGTGTTCCACTAAGTTGCATATGGTCTCACTAAGTTGCTGAGGTTGTCTGTGAACCTGAGATCTTCCTGTCTCAACCTCCCAGGTACTAGGATTACAGACATGTGCCACCACGCCTGGCTTCATATTTTAAATTATTGCTTATTTCCTCAGAGAAGCCATTCAGTCATTAATTTGTTCATTCATTCAGTATGTGTATGTTGATTGCTTACTATGGGCCACAAAGAGTTGTAAGCACTGTAATGTGACTGCATATTTTTCGAAGTATCATTCTAAGTATCACCATGTTGTTTCTGGCACTGAATTGAGGTAGCAATATTTACTTCATAATATTTGTATTAGAAAACAAGGTTAAAATAATTGTTTTCCTTTGTTTCAGAATAGCTGCTCTCTTTAAAGAGCATTTAAATATCACCAAGAATTGATCTATGATGCACTAAGAATGAAACTTCATATGGAGATAAATAAAAGGCTCCACACAGATAGAGAAGTATAAATTAAAAGAAATGCAATTATTGATTGGATCCAAACCTTGATTATGAGTCAGTAGCAAATAGCAAAAGGGAGATAATGATCCACTACTAAATGGAAATAATTTAGCTTGATTATTCCTGCATTCTCAAGAGCAGCAAGATCAGTCCCACGCAGACAAGTAGTACAGAGTTGTGAATTAAATGTACTGATGTTACAATAATGTTTAAGACACTATAATCTCACTTAGTCCCACAGAGCCAAAAGTATGTGTTCCTGTGAATAATAATCACCTTATGATTTTTTGGTCACAGAATGAAATTAAGAGTTCTCTTTTTGTTGGCGAGAGTTTGATCTTTTTGTTAATACCATTGGTGATTGATACAGTTCTCTGTACATGTGCATGAGATGTCTGACCTGATCCATCATGATTCTATATATTAATAATGGCCACATTGAATGACTTCAGCCAAATGAAACTTGATTGGTAGGATTATCAAATTATGAACTAGTTAGAATTAAAAAAGAAAATGACATTTAAGTACTTTTTTTTGTGTGTGTGTGTGTGTGTGTGTGGTACTGGGAATTGAACCCAGGGGCATTCTACCTCTGAGCTACACACCCAGCCCTTTTTATTTATTTATTTATTTCTGTTTTGAAATAGGGTCTCCCTAGGTTGCTGAGAGTCTCACTTCATAGCTGAGGCTGGTCTCAAACCCATAGTCCTCTTGCTTCCATTCATTAAAGTACTTTTCAAGAGACCATATTATTCAATTAATAGTTCTCAGGTCAAGAAAACTATTGGTGCTGGGTTCCCCTGTAAATTTTAATATTAGTCAGGTGTGGTGACACATGCCTGTAATCCCAGTACTGAGAGACTAAGTCACAGGACCACAGGTTTGAAGACAGCCTCAGCAGTATAGCAAGACTCTCAGAAATATAGTGAGACCCTGTTTCTAAACAAAAAAATAAATAAATAAAAAAGGCTGAGGTGTAGCTCAGAGGTAGAGTACCCCTGGGTTCAATCCACAGTACCCCAAAACAAATAAATAAAATTGAATATTCAATTTCATAGTACTGCCTGAGAGCTGTTGGTAAATAAGTTCTAGGTTTGTCTCATTATACTGGGCTTCCACGACACTGACAATATTGTTCTTCTACATATTACACCTGTTTTGCCCATACTCCTTAGTCATATCTCTTTTTGCCACTCTTTCTTTTTTGCTCCAGTTACTTCAATGTAAATCTTCTTTTCAAGTCAGCAGCACTTCAGGGCTCGCTCCACTTGTCTAAGTGAGTTATCTCAATTGAGTCCTCATATCATATGTGCGCGCAGCACATCTGCGAGACACCGGCATCTCCACTTCACAGCCGGAGAGGAGCAGTTACTTTCCACTGATAGTACTGTGCAAGAGAGAGAAATCAATAGGGCCCCAGGCGAGCCCAAGGAGAAGAGTTAATTAAGGGATGCAGAAAAGAGACAACATCATTGACAAGCAGCAAGATAAATTTAAAAGGAACTTTTTTTGGTTATTTTTTTATTTTGTCATCTTCTAGTTTTATTTTTTAATATTTTTATTGGTGCATTATAGTCTCACCTTATAATGTAGTTCATAGTGGTAGTGACAAACATGCACACAGCACTCGGTGAGTTTCCTGGGGCTCCCTCCCCTCTACCCCTCCCCATACATGATCCTAATGTGTTCAAAACAAACATGAGGCTGGAGGGTGGGGCAAAACAGGAGAAAAACAAGCTTTACTTTTTCATAGATTTCTTTCACTTTAAAATATATTATAGACATATACATTTATATTTGTAAGCTGAAATCCCTTCATGATTCAGTGAGGGCAGTGTGAGAGAGGGCTGTTAGCGATGCTATGGAAGGATCATAGTGTGTTGTATCAGTCATGCCTCGTGTGCAGGAGCTAGATTTCAGGAATTATGGTTGTTCCTACGTCATCCAGCACCCCTTAGTCCAGTTATCATTCTACTTCTTAAAGTTCTTTTCATCCCAGTGGGAACAAACTTGCTATGGTAGACAATGTTATTTTGGTACAGATTTTAAGTGGAATCAATTGCACCATGCTGTCAATGCGTATGATTCTGGGAGGAAGTATGTGTTCAGAACACTGAAGACATGGCTCAGGTCCCCCTCTGCCTTTACCAGGTGTCTCAGGACTCCAATCAGACTGGGTGGAGATTATGTGTGGTAGCAGCAGCAGCCATCATAGTGTTGCTGCTACTGATATACCTATACTCTCTAGTTGAACACTTACAAAACTGAGCGGTGTCTGTATTTATAGAGGAAAAATATAGATACCATCTAAGCCTATCTTTAGTACCTAGTGAGGATGATGATGACGATGATGATGATGATGATGATGATAATCATCATTATTTTGCTATACTCGGGATCAAACCCAGGGCCATTCTACCTCCCAGCCCTATTTTTTTGTTTTGAAACAGGGTCTCCCTAGGTTGCTGAGAGTCCTCAAACCTGCAATCCTCCTGTCTCAGTCTTCTAAGTACTAGGATATTATGGATGTCTGGCATAGTGATGATTTTAAAAAAATGTAAATTTTTTGGCATTCTAGATCAGACTCACTTAAAGAAGTTGCAGGGGAAGTCTAGACTGTACTTATGTCCTTGCCCTTCTATGGAACACGTTCTCTTTTTTGGTGGAGACGGGCAGGTAGAATCTCAGAGGTTTTCCTGTATAGCAACTAGAATCTTGTCTTTCCTAATACTTTTGGTTTAGTCTTGATGATAGTAGGGAGAGCATCACATCTTCATACTTTTTGCCCCATTTTCCTCAGCATCTGCTATTTTAGTGTCCATGTAGGTCCCTTTTAGTCCTACCTCAGTGTCTTTGCACTTGCTCTTCCTCCAGCTTGGGACACCTTTCCTCCAAACCTGCAGGTGTCCCCCTCCACCTTATCATTCAGGTCTCACAAACATGAATATCACTTCTTCAGAAAGGCCTTTCTCAATCTCTTAGCTACATCAGTGTTTCCCCCACCCTACCATATTACTCTCTGTCACATTGCCTCAATCTCTCTTCTTTATGCCACTTATCAGTAGTTGAAATGCTCTTTTATGTCAATCAATATGTTTGTCTCCCCACACCAAATTCTTTTTTCTTTTGGTACAGCAGATTAAACCCAGGGGTATTCTACCTCTTAGCTACACCTCCATCCTTTTTTTTTTTAATTTTGAAATAGGTTCTCACTAAGTTGCTAAAGGCCTTGCTAAATTACTGAGGCTGGTCTCCAACTGCAATCCTCATGCTTCAGCACCCCAAGTACTGGGTTTACAGGTGTGCGCCACCATGCCTGGCTGACTGTGACTTTTAACTACAACAGTATTTACCTCAGTATAGTTGCATACATAGCCCAGTGTGCTATAGGCTCATAGAAGATGGAGCTATTACTTCTAAGTAGGAATTAGGGGGAAGGGGAAGGTCAGGGAAGCTTCAAGGAGGATGTGGCACTTGAACTGATGTTGACGAAGGAACAGGAGCAGTGGATAATAAGAGAAAGACTTTCCCGGTAATGGGAAAATTGGTAACTAAAAGCATTTAAGATCATGGAATAGCAGATATGTGTGGCACGTGCGTAAAGAAATCTGCCAAGTGAAGGAAGAGATAGAACTGGGTCAGATGCCAAATATGATAATTCAGTGTTTTTCTTTGAACAGAGTCTCTGTAAGTTGTATGGAAGACCAGACAGGTCTACTCTAGAAAATTACTATGGATTTTCAGAAGTATATTATTCACAGTGAAATTAGAAGACATGAGTTTGAAAGTCCCAGTTAAATTCCTACCCGTATTACAGATTCTTGGGCTTCGTAGTTTTATTCAGACACTAGAAGTCTAGCTTATCATTTGCTTTAAAAACAAAACATGTAGGCCTTTGTTGGTCAAAGTGTAATCTCTTGGCTAGCAGCATAAACATCCTCCTCAATCTCTGATCCCATTAGAAAGCAGCCTCCTGGCTTCAGATTAGTCCATCTGAATGCCAATCCGCATTTAACAAGATCCACTGGTGATTCTTGTGCACACTATGGTGTGTAAAGCACTGAGCCCCAGACATTTGCTTTTTGTAGGGTACATTGTAAAAAGCAGGCGAGAAAGTTTCAGCTGCAGATTCCAAATCTTGTCCTCTAGTTATAATACCCAACTTCATTGAAATTTTGAAATTGTCAATCAATGCAAATAAAGATGATTAGTATTTTGTGCCTCTAGTGCACACTCAGGGGAGTGAAGAATGAACAGAGTAAGGGAAAAGCCTCAACTTTGCAGAACAGTGGAATTGGTTGAGAACCTGATTGTCTTCCCACTGTAGCAGGTGAAGCTTGCATTCCAGAAACCGTTAGAGAACAGTGTCGCTGATATTTAGTCAAAGGCTGGTTTCTGAGCTTAAGGCTACCAGTGCTGTGCCAGTCCTGAGAAGGTAAAGATTATTTTTCAGTGGAATTGGAGAAGATTTTCCTCTTTATTTTTTCCCTCTTCTCTCAGACACTGCAATTACTACAAAATTATACTGACCTTTGGAATACTCATTCAACTATATGATATCCCCCGGCCCTGAAATTGGCAACCTGACTAAACATGTCACAAGGAAAGAGTTCTCTTTAATTTGTTTTAAACTGGTAGTCATTTCACTCAACATTTATTTCACTGGCTTTCCTTCTTTCATTGTATTATACTGTAGCACAGAAAAACTGGAGCAAAAAGCTTTTTACCAAAGACTATGCATTTACAGTCAAGTAAAAAAAAATCATGTCTATTTTGAGAAATTTGTTTTGACAATACAATAAGCAACAAGTCACTCAAAAAATAAAAATAAAAAAATCACCAGAAATGGTGAGACACACTTGTAATCCCAGTACTTGGGAGGCTAAGACAGGAAGATCATAGGCTCAAGGACAACTTCAGCAACTTAGGGAGACTCTCAGCAACCTAGGAAGACCCTGTTCCAAAAAAAGTAAAAAATAAAAATAGGGCTGGGGATGTAGTTTGAGGGAGAATGCCTCTGCATTTAACCCCCAGTACCACAAAAGGGTAAATAAATAAAATAAAAATAAAACCAATCTATACTAGTAAGAGTCTCTTCTCTTATTTAATCTCGGGTTGGTTTGCTGTTCAGCCAGGTTTTGTTTTGTCAGAGCTCATGTGCTAATTGATGCAAGAGGGTTGTAGCTCGTAATGTGGACGACAAAATGTTGGTGATTTTACTTAAAAATAATAATTTCAAGCTACAATAGTTTTTCTCCCTTTATATTACATGAGCAATGCAAATTAAGATATTCTTTAGGAGTCAAAGCAGGTTTTCTTAAGAATTAGCCATTATTAGTCAGTTTTCTTAGGAATTACTTATTATTTTCAAGCCATTAGTAAACTACAACTTTCAGAGAATTAAAAATATGACTCTCATATAATTATATGATGAATATATCAAAATTTTACTCATCTAATTGATTAATGACATAGTTTTGAAGATGCCAAGCTGGCATTTATATGCACTTTAATAAATAAATTTTAGAATAAGACTAGGATGGCTGTGAAATTGGTTATTGTCCACTAGGGTGATAAACTATAAACTTCGACGTTTGATTCTCAGTTGTACAGAAACTATTTGCATTTTTACTGGACAGAAAATCCACAATTTAATGTATAGCTACACTAAAGCGCAATCTTTAATCAATAGAAAACAGTGGATTGAATAAAGTACATTCCTCTATATATTTAAATGAGCTTTGTCTGGGCCTGTTAAATCCCCATGGGAAAAATATCATGTAACATTGTTATGTCCAAGTTTTAAATATTTTTCAACATTACCTTTAGACAGATCACAAATGAATTCTAGATCATCCTTCATTGTGCTTGTTTTATTTTTATTGGAGTCCCTTTAAAAGTACTTTGGATCTGAATTTGTTGAAAAATAAGAGCAATATTAAGCTACTCTAAATGCCCTCCTTCCCTCAGTAATCTTTCCAAGTTAGGCATTCCTGATGCCTTCTGACCCCATAACACTGTGGAAGAGCTGGAGTTTATTGGTGTGACTTTAGCCCTGTGCTTGGAGCTGAACCAGTGTGATGCTCTTGTGGATGGAAAGAAAGGGATGGAACTAAGATCAATCTAGAAAATAAGTCAAAAAGACCTCACATCTTATTGAGCGCAAAGAAATCTGGAAGAAAGCACCAAAATTGATGATGGGGTTACACTAGGAATGGATATGGTCTTTGATCTTCTGTGCTCGAGGCACCAGTAGTACTCTGAGTTTAAGATACTGAGAAGGCAGGTAGAAATCTGATTATAGGTCAGTGTTGGAACCAGTACCATACATTTGTAGGCCCCAATTGATAGTGGTACTTAAATCCATGGAATCTGATTTAAAAAACAGTCTCTTAGTTGGGTATGGTGGGGCATGCCAAGTATCTGGGAGGCTGAGACAGGAGGATCACAGGTTCAAGGACAGCCTCAGCAATGTAGCAAGACTCTCAGCAACCTAGTGAGACCCTGTTTCAAAACAAAAAAAAACTAAAAAGGGCTGGGAGTATAGTTTAGAGATAGAATGTCTCCGGGTTTAATCCCTATTACCTTCCCTGCCCCCCACAAGTCTCCTAGAGAGGATATCTTAAAAACAAATCCAACTTAATGAATTCTAGCTACTGAAGAAAGAAGAGACATTAAAAAACAGGTTAGAAAACTGGAATGTGGCAAGGTCAGTGCATGCAAATGGGGTTGAAAATATAAACAAAAATAATACTTTCAATATACATACAGAAATGAGTCCAATTTCTCAAAGATTAATTTTGCATGCCTCTTTCCAAAATTACTATAGTCTTTTAGGTTTTTTTATCATCTTTTGTAAGCCTGTGAGATAATTAGAGTAGAATGGAGGCAGACAGGTTTGTTCTCTTCCTTTAAATCCAACCAAGACCTATCTGTCTGACAAATTTAGGAAACAAAGGTAAAAACTGAATTTGAGAGAGGCAGGTGGCCTTACCTGTCAGTCTTTTGGAGATTTGGACTGTGTCTGTCTGTATCTGAAGTACTTAGAGTGGATTTGACTAAGCTGGGTCTGCTATTTGAAGTGGCAATTTAGAGCCCTGGAAACTCGAGGTATTCATTTTACCAGGTACCTTTCACTATAAATGACAGCCTGAGCCACTGAAAATCTTACAGTCTGGCTTAAATGTCAGCGATGGACATGAACCAGGAATGGAATGGGCGGTCTGTTTTGCCAATGGGCCAGTGGATACCCTGAGACTCCCAGTCAGTGCCCTCGTTCATCGGTCGCAGCACTCCATTTACTTTGCTGTCAGGTCAAAGGAGGCTGATCCTGTGTCTCTCGTTACTCTGCACCCTCACCACCACATTTGCTTGCCAGATGCTAGCGTGGCCTCTGCATCCTAGTCGTTGACTTGACAGCAGATATAATTTTGACAAAATTAGAAAAAACTCGTGGAATGGGTTTGTCTCATTCAATCTCCAACAAAGAAGTTAAAGAATAATTTCCCTGCTGCCTCTTCTTCTCCCCTTAACAGTAGTAATGATACTGTTGAACAGAAAGTCAGTGAGCTCATCTCCCAGTGGAATCTTTCCCCTTACAGTGGACTGTGCCCAAGTGGTACTTGGGTTGTTTGGAGAAATAAAACCCTCGCTCAACAGAAAACCCCAGCTCTCCAGCCTCAGTCCATGGAGCCGACCAGCAGCCACTGGCGAGGGCATCTTCATGGCCAGTAAGACTTTATGTGCTTTGCTGCCCACATTTGTAAAGCCACCTGCTATGATGATAGTCCCTGTAACAGGCTGTTAAAGTTTCTATGCAAGATTCGAGAGAGAAAGAGAATGCCATATTTCATAATTGTGGCTGTAATATTTTTGCTTTTTGATATTTGGGACTATGGATTTCTTTAGTGGTTAGATGTAAGTCTCATGTCCTCATCAGTAGGGCTGCAATTGGTATTTTGTTTTAGTTCTCCTTTAAAAGAAGAACAGAGAATAATATGGCTATTTCTTAAGTGGACAGATTTTAATAAATGAGAACAGTTTAAATATATTCACAGTTGTATGACTGGACGTATAGTGTATTATGCCTCAACATCTGAACAAAATTGCAAACTTGCAGATGTTCATCATTATGCATATTAAACTATCTGAATAATTAGCCTTGTGGAGCTTTCATTCACATATTGAGAGTTGTATGAGCCTAGGATGTGGGAACAAATGCTATTCTCATTTTCTAGAAAAGACTAGAATTTTCCTTTTATAGAAAGAAACTTTTTCTTTCAAATGGGAGCTAATGCTCAACTTTATAGAATGACACTACCTTAGCAAGTTTTGTGGAAAATGCGAATTTTACTCACCATACCATCTGTGACTAGTCTATGGAATCAAAACTTTATTTTAAAGGGCTCTCTTATAATTAGTAACTCCTTTAGTTGACACAGGATTAGTATTTACTCTCCCCATTCATATGGAAGAGGTAAGAAGGTTCTCATTCTTGCACTGCCTCCTTTCCTTCTGTTTCCTCTTTGCTCCTTTTGTTAATTTTCAAAAGTTCTTCTAGATTTTAAAAAGAGAAGAAGAAAAGCCCAGTGATATGGTTCTGTTGTTTCTGTGGTTAGATATAAGTCTCATGTCCTTATCAGTAGGACTGCAATTGGTATTTTGTTTTGGTTCTCCTTTAAAAGAAGAACAGAGAATAATATGGCTATTTCTTAAGTGAACAGATTTTAATAAATGAAACAATTGAAACAATTCATTTTAATCTCTTTCTTTGAGAATTTACTTTTCAGCTCAGCTTTCAGCACTGTGTACTAGGCACTCAAATACTTTACACCCATTTCTCCCTTTCAGCCTCATAGCAGAACCAAGCTGGTGATGTCATTCCCATTGTGTGGATGGGGAAGGTGAGGCACAGAGAGGATACATGGTGAACACCTGAGAACTGCTATGTGCTAAAACTGTGATTCAAATCTGTGACTCAGAACTGTAGTGTGTGTGTGTGTGTGTGTGTGTGTGTCCCACGCATGTTCTCGTGCATGTGTACATGGTGCTAGGGATTGAACCCAGGGGCATTCTGGGTTTTTTTTTAATTTTGAAATAGGATCTCACTAATTTGAGGAGGGCCTTACTAAGTTGTGGAGTCTGGCCTCAAACCTGTGATCTTCCTCTCTTGACCTCCCTAGTGCTGGGATTATAGGCATGCACCAGCCACCACACAGGGCTTAGAACTGTAATTTGAAGCCTGCGGGTTAATATTTTGCTCTCTTGCTTGTTTTTTTTCTGTTTGTTTGTTTGTTTTTTGTGGTACTGGGATTGAACCCAGGGGCATTCTACCTCTGAACTATACCCCAGCCCTATTTTTTTATTCTTTATTTTGAAACCAGGTCTCACTAAGTTGCGGAGGGCCTCACTAAGTAGCTGAGGCTGGCTGCGAACCCTGATCCTCCGGTCTCCTCTGCCTCCCAAGTACTGGGATTACAAGCAGGTGCCAGGACGCCCGGCTTTGCTCTCTTGCTTGTTGAATGAATAAATACAAAGTGTAAAGGGTCTACAACAGGTAATACAATCTGGTCATTATGCAAGCTGCTATTTTTACTTTTTATCCCAGTGCTGGATTTATTTTACAGTAGCCAGAGTCTCATTTCTGTTTGCATTTCAGAGTTTTTTGTAGGTTTCCTTGTTGCTGCTCATTTGGAACAGTGTATTGAGAAAAAAAAATCATGAAGTTGTTTAAGAGAGACATTTCGCACTGCAGTGCCAAATCTTATTCCTAGTTTCAAACTTTCGACTGTCTAGCTGATTTAAATTCCTCTGTGAAGATGTCTAGGCAGGAGGCAGCATGCACTGGGCTGAGTGACTGCTCTTTCCCACGAGCCTCCTCCTGCTCCTCCTGTTGTATTTGTAGTGTTGCCAGGCTCTCTAAGATGAAGGAGGCTTCAGCTCTGATCGGTTTGCTCAGGTAGGATCTGTCATTTCTCAATCAATTAATTAGCATGTAAGAAAAACTGAGCAACCTGATAATTTTAGATCTGATCGTATCCATTAGGACAAATTTCTAAGACATCTCAACTAAAACATATAAAATGTCCCTGAAGCTTCTGTTTTCTCATTTAAACCCTGAAAAGGTCAGACCGGATGAGGAATAAAAAGGACTGAACCGTGTGATGTCGCCACTGGTCAAAACCAGTTGATTACTGGCCATTTCACATGGTCTAACCTAAGAGGCCAGTTCTTTCATAATTCAATGTTAAGTACTTATGTTTTTATATAGAGAACAAGGAGTCATGTGCAATCTCCTTTTGCAGAAGCTCCTTTCAGAGAGCCTGAGACACCAGCTGAATGTTATGAATTCTCACAGAATGAATAGTGGTCATTTGGGGAGATTTTTAGAATTTCAAACTTTTGTGGTTTCAAAAAATACCAGCTTAGCTTATTCTTTATTTTGAAACAGCTAAGTTGCGGAGGGTCTCACTAAGTAGTTGAGGCTGGCTGCGAACCCAGATCCTTCGTTCTCAGCTTCCTAAGTACTGGGATTACAAGCGTGCTCTACCAGGCATGACGTTATTTATTTATTTGTGTGTGTGTGGTACTGGGGATTGAACCTAGGGACATTGTACATCTGAGCTACACCTCAGCCTTTTTTATTTTTTATTTGGAAACAGGGTCTCACTAAGTTGCTGAGGCTGACTGCAAACCTGCGATAGCTCCTGTCTCAGCCTCCCACATAGTGGGATTACAGGCGTGCATCACTGCACCGGCTAAACTTGTCCCATTTTCAAACTTCTGGTCTTGTGGCCTTTTTCAGACATCCTGACTTGATATTGCTTTGTTATAAGTCAGGGACTAAGCTAAGACTTGCATGAAAGTCACTTGTTAAATATACCATAATTTTGCCAGATATTTGTTAAACTATGGGTAGCTTGAAATCAGCCATGATGGAAGTGTTAAGCCCTGAGAAATTGGCAGACGCTACCTCTTAGGACTTTTTGTCTGTGAGCAAGTTTATTAGCACATCACCAGAATTCACAATGTTGGTAGTTACTATTAGAATTCTCTCAGAAAGCTTTACTTACTATTAATACACATGTGTTCTACTAAAAACTCAAACTAGAACTCTGAAACATTGTATACAACTAACTGTGTTAGAAGAAGGAGAAAGAAGTTGGAAAACTGTGAATTAAATAAAATAATTTGATAGTTGGTTCAATTTTTCTTTGGCAGCCTTTTCAGGAAATCCACAGGGGGAGGAAATGGTTTTATATACCAACTATAGCATCCTGTACTTTGAAAAATATTATCAAGTGTAATTCTTGCAAGGCTCCTCTAAGGTTAATATGTTCTGTTTGTTTTTTTCTTATTTTTGTTTTGTTGTGTGTGTTTTGTGTTTGTTACTTTTAATTCTCAGTTAAAAAAAAAACAAGATCAAAAGCACAGGTGTCACAGGCCAATACAGATGGTCCCTGACTTAACCATGCCTCCCTCCACTTATGTTTTTTCTTTAATTTTAGGTGGTGCAAAAGCAGTATACATCTCACAGCAACTGTACTTTTCAAAAATGTCAACTTTTGGTCTTTTCCCAGGCTAGCAATATGCTGTAGGATACTCTCAGTCAGCCATGTAATCACATTGGAAAACAACCAACACTTGACAGCAGACTGCTTTGCTAAGCTGGGATGTTCTGTAGGTTGGAGATGTTATGTACATTCTTAGTTTGCGATATTTTCACCTTATGATGCATTTTGGGGGGATGTGACCTTATCATAAGTCCAGGAGCCCCTGTAAACAAGCTGGGATTGAGCAGGGCTGTCTTCCCCTGTACTTCATGGTTGCCTGGACCAGAACGCCCATGGAGTAGGACCAATGTGAGCATCATCCCCTCTCTCATCCCTTAAAGCATCTTCCCCCAGATAGACTGACACACACCGAAGAGGCAAGTAGGGCTCTCAAGAAAGTTTCTGAAGTAGAGATATAGAAAATTAATGATTCGTATAATCCATATCTGAGGAAACAAAAGCAACTTTACCTTTATGTCCTAATTTCTAAATAACTACAGTAAATAGAAAAGACTTTTTAACATCTTTGGAGTTTATTACACTGATATTATATAAATGTGGAACACTAGAATTTAATCAGTTCTGCATCTTATCATCTTTCCACATTTTTCCTACGATCCCTCACTTAAAGACCAATTATATTATAATGTGAGACTATAATGCAGCAATAAAAGTATAAAAATAAAATATTCATATGTTTTGAGGTAGGAAACAACAAAGTGAAAACAGGGAATTTATCCTTTTATGTCTAAGATGTAAGATACACAGATAATAGTACTCAGCCTCATGGTATGGAATATATGCAGGAAGCAAAACAGACTACTAATTGAACAAATGCCACTGGGTACAAAATTTAAAGGCCTTCACTGAATGACCCTAGTCATTAATCCTAAAAACAGAAAATCAATGTGCACAGAATGTTCTCTGATGACTTCTGGTCCTTTGACTTTCTCAGTAATACTCTCACTGGCTGAATCACATGGTCATTACCTGATTCACTAATGAGCAAAAGAATAAAAGGGGACACGAAAGAAGAAATCAGTAAGTCAGCCCTAGCCTGATTATTACAAAGTGGATGTGCAGGCAACTCAGGAATGGGGAAATACTTTTGTTGAAACATCTCAGTATTTCATGTGAATCATAAAGCTTAGAGCAAAACAAATAGCATCCAGTCAGCATACACAAATAAAATAAACCCCGAGTTTAAAAAGTAGAAGTGCTTTAGCCATGCATGGTGGCGCATGCCTATAATACCAGTACTTGGGAGGCTGAGACAGGAGGATCACAGGTTCAAGACCAGCCTCAGCAATTTAGTGAAACCATGTTTCCAAATAAAAAATAAAAGGACTGGGAATGTAGCTTGGAGGTAGAATGCTCCTGGGTTCAATCCCCAGTACAAAAAAAAAGAGTAGAAATATTTTCCTGTGCTTTTGTTGGCTTTAACATAATAATCTGGGATAGGTAAAATGATGGTTGTCAATTGTGGCTACAAACAAGTGTCTTCTGATTTATTCCAAGGAAGAAAGAAGAACAAACTTTCTTCTTTTCCTCCCTCCCTCTCTCTTTTTATTTTCTGACAGATTTAAGCATAGAATCTCTAATTAAAACATTGATAAAGGAAGGATTACTGATTCAATCCATATTATTTAAGGGTTTCATAATATTTTAATCTAGAAAGCAAAGACTATAGATAATACGTGCAACTCAAAAATTAAAAGTAGAATATGAAAAGATGGCTTTGGGGCTATGCTTATTCCATCGTTGTTCTAAACTTCCTGTAAACCACAACAAAGGGCCCGAGGCATTTCAATTCTTAAAGTTCTATGAAGGGGAAAATTAAACCACAGACTAGCATGACATTTCTAAATCATCAGTGTGCATGGGGATGTGCATATATTTTCAATCTGCAATTTTACCAAGAACAACAAAAAAACATGTGTCATGATTGCTATGTGTTTGCCCTTTACACAAATTACTTTTTTTGTGAACTCTAGTGCAAGTTTGTTAACTACAGACCAGCCTTGCTTCATAAGCAAACAGCTTGGTAACATTCTAGCCTGTGGTCCTGCCAGCTGCGCCCTTCCCCTGGGAACTGTGACCTCCATCCTCTCCTGCTCAGTCCTTCCAGCTCTCCCTCCCCCCCAGCACGAGGCTCCCTCTTAGCCAGTGAGCTGAGGCATCACTTGGTAGAAATCATGGAGAACCAAAATTCAAACTTTTTTTCCCACTGGAATTTATTTCATTTGAATTTAGGTAAAAAGCCTCTTTCTTGAAAGTACACTTTCATCTTTTAACCTTTTTCACTTCTTTTCTTCAAACTTTTTTTTTTTTTGCGGTACCGGGGATTGAACCCAGGGGCGTTCTACCTCCACGCTACACCCCCTGCCCTATTTTTTTATACTTTATTTTAAAACCGGGTCTCACTTAGTTGCGGAGGGCCTCACTAGGTAGAGAGAGAGAGAGAGAGACAGGGAGAGAGAGAGAGAGCTGAGGCTGGCC
>PVJS01004195.1:7292-70703 GCA_004027185.1 Glis glis
GAGACTGGAGGATCCGGGTTCGCGGTCAGCCTCAGCTCTCTCTCTCTCTGTCTCTGTCTCTCTCTCTCTCCCTCTCTCTACTTAGTGAGGCCCTTTGCAACTTCGTGAGACCGGTTTCAAAATAAAGTATAAAAAAAATAGGGCCGGGGGTGTAGCGTGGAGGTAGAACGCCTCTGGGTTCAATCCCCGGTACCACAAAAAAAAAAAAAAAAGAAGATGCCCACATATTGATTCATGCTCTCCTAACAACTGAATTATTAATTACTTTCTGCTGAAACTACTCCATAGTAACAAATCCCAACTTTTTATTGCTAGTGCAGACTGGATAACTATATACAACTGCATATAAATAATACTTATTTGAAGGTTCCAATGACATCTCAAAAAAATCAGGGTTTCCAATCTGACCATGGTGTCTTCCCCCAACAATGATATTATCTTCTAATGACTCCCCATCTCAGTGAATGGAACCCCAATTTATTTTATAATTGAAGCCAGAATTCTGAGGGATGATACTAATTCCAGTTTCTTCCCCATCTCTAATTCTAATCCTTAGACACTGCTGATTTTACTCCCGAAATATCTTTTCAGTGTAGCCACTTTTATCATTCTTGGCAGCTACCACCTTAGCCAAAGCTCTCCTTTTATTCTCTTGTATTGCAGTTTCTTTCTGACTGTGCCCTCTGCATGCGTTCCTGCCCTTCAATCCCTCCTCTGCAAAGTGACAAATATGATTATGTCACATCCCCAACTAAAGCATTGTGTGCTTTCACCATGGCTCTGAGGATAAGAAGTTAAAAAATCTTTGCCTTGTCATCAGAATGGGGTGGTGGTTATGACTGGGGGCTTTGTATCTAGAAAAGGCCATCAGTCAAAAACCAGCTCCATTATTCACTACTGTGGCTCCTAGAACTAGTTACCAAGTCTTGATTTCCTAGTCTATACCCACATCTTGGAGCGTTTTGAGGAATAATTAAGATATCATGCAAGAAGTCCTTAGCATAGTATCTGGCACATAGCAGATACTCTGTGAACATGAACAGTCATCATTGCCATTATAAATGCCCTGCAGACCCTGCCTCCCTTCCAACTTCACCTCACTGCCCTCTTAGCCCACTGGCCACATCACTCTTCAGTTAGTTCTTCCAATGACCTGGAGCCTTTTTGAAATTTTAGAACCTCTATGCACAAGTCTCCTCATGCCTAGAAATTTACTTTCTTTACCTAACATTCTTTCATACTCAATATTTTATTTTATTTTTATGGCACAGGGGATTGAAACTAGGGGCATTCTACCTCTGAACTACACCCCCAGTTCTATTTTTTTTTATTTTGGAAATTTTAAGTTATGGAGGGCCTCACTGTAAGTGGCTGAGTCTGGCCACCAACCTGAGATCCTCCTGTTTCAGCCTCCCAAGTACTGGGATTATAGATGTGTGCCACTACGCCTGGCTCACACTATTTTAATCCATATTTTTCTTTCTTTGCACACAGCTTTCCTCATAGCCAGGATCCCCTTTACTGGGTCTGTGTGCCCATGCTGTAGTTGTGGTCAGTGGTGACGAAATGCTCAGAGACTTCCCCGGATCCAGAGAAGTGACCTACACAGGTGCTTCTCAAACTTTAGAATGAATCAGAATCACCTGGAGGGCGTGTCGACCCTCAGATTTCTGGGCCTTACTTCCAGAGTTTCTGATTTAGTCGATCTGGGGAGATCCCTGAGAAGGGGTATTTCTAACAAACTCCCAAATATTAGTTATTGTGTTAGTTCAGGATCACCTTTTGAGAACCACTGTCCTAGACCAAGCTAAACCTTCCTCACCTGGGGGCCAGAGCAGACCCTGCCCATCCCTCCTCCATAGAGAGGACTGTCACCCACTGACAGCAGGGCAGAAAGATGACCCCTTCCTACAAGGCTAGACAACTCTGCAGGGCACTTCCCGCTTCAGAGGTCCTTGTGGGGTCTAGCTGAGACTGCACTACACCCACTGCACCTGAAACTTCAGCCTTGCCCAGCCCTCCGCCCTGCCACATCTGGCCCTTCCCTGCCCTTCTCCAGTGAGCACTGCCTCAGTAAGGTATGCACAAGATCCTTGTCTGTATTGGTCAGATCAACAGAATTCACAGAATGAAGAAAGGAAGGGAGGGGGAAAAAAAGGATTTATTAGATTAGCTCACAATGTAGTCCTGAATTTCAACCGCACGTGAAAAGTCAGAGGAATCAGCAGCTGGTCAGGCGGTCTAAGAGCCAGAGCCCCAGGATTGAAGCAACCACCAATTCAGTCCAGTCCAAGATGTGAAGATAAGGAAGCTCTTCGGAGAAACAGTGGTGAAGTTTCAGTTCGAAGAGCTGGAGGCCGACGATCTCAGACAAGAGCAGAGGATCAAGAAGTTCTCCAAGGAAACGGTGAAGTTGGAGACTGACGATCTCAAATGAGAGCATTTTCCTCAGGAAGAGTCGCAGCTCAGCTCTATGCGGCTTTCTCCTTCTTTTTATCTAAGTCCTGCACCTATCAGAACCCTGCTACCCACATTTAGGGCAGGACTTGCGGTTCAGTCTGCTGTTATACAACCAAAGTCACATGATCTTAAGAGGGTCAAGTTGACAAACCAGACCAACTATCACATTGTCTGAGGCTCTACTTCTGAGAACCCAACTGAAAACACACACACACACACACACACACACACACACACACACACACAGAGTTATCCCTCTGTATCCCTGGGTTCCACATTTGTGGACTCAACCAACATTGGATCAAAAATATATGAGGGAAAAATGCATCTGTACTGGACACGCAGAGACTTTTTTCTTTGTAAGTATTCCCTAAACAATATAGTATCACAACGTTTACCTAACATTTACATCGCCTTAGGTATTATAAGTAATCTGAAGATGATTTAAAGAATACCGGAGGACATTTGTAAGTTATATGCAAATATTATGTCATTTTTATATGAGCTACGTGTGCATCTGAGAATGTCTGTAGCCAGGGAGGGTTCTGGAACCAGTCCTTTGCACATAAATGAGGGATAACCATACACACAAATGTGAAAATACAAGAAAGCACAAAATGCAACATTACCAACTTTTCCTTGATAGGAATAAGGATTTACTCAGAGAGTGTTTGCAGGATCTTCCTAAGAGAAAGACAGCATGGTTCTCCTGGATGGCATGGGCACAGAAAAGATGTGTCCTATAAAAATCTTAAAAGTTTATCAGGGTCATTTTTAACAAGCCTCAGAAGCCCGATTGTACCTGAGGCCTGTGAGAACTTGGAATTGCCCTATCTCTGAGGTACTAGGCTGCCATTTCATCTAATGAGCCAATCTGTACTTTCTGGGACCTTACACAGTGAGACTCTATAAATTCTGCACCAGGCAGAGTGTGGAGCCGGCTCTTAATGGCCCCAACAACTACCATTTCACTGTCTGGAATCTGCCAATATGAGATAATGTTGATAAACTGCACAGCTTTTGGCCCACAATAAAACTAGAGAGCAAACAGAGTTTAAAGGCTGCAACTAACTTCTTGTTGTGAGAGAGGCCAGAGGACAGAGAACCCAGAGAAAGAAGAGGCCTCCAGTGGCCGGTTTCTAGAAATGGGCTATGGGGTCCCCTGCGCCCCACTCTCTTCAATCAGTGTCATCTTTGTAAATCAGAATTAATGGGCTCACCTCTCTTCCTCGAGCAGGTGGCCGGGCCCTCCTTCGTGGGCTGACGTGTTTGGAGTCAAGGATGGAGCTATCTGGGCTGCTGCCAGGGAATCGCCCTGATGCCGAGGCTGGGCCACAGTGCAACTAGCAGGGCTCTGCCCAGCAGCTCAGCGCACACCAGAGCCCTCCTCCTCAGTCCCTTTTCCATGACAGTATGTACTTGGCTGCAATAACAATGAAGGGATGTGACGGACCAGGCCATCTGGTGTGTCGGTAAAAATAACAACAAGAAGGTCTCTGCATAGGTAATGGCATGGATCAAAAGTAAAAAGAGAAGAACCCGATGCAGAGAGTCCAGGTGAATACATTTCCAGATTTACCCATTTTTAACAATAGGGGGCGTTAGGTCCCTATGTTGTCTGTAGTTGTTATTGTGCTTGCAAAAACCCTAATCCCAGTCCGGTTCTAGCAGGTAATTCCACAAGTGAAATTCGCATGTGGGTGCTGTTAGTACCTTTTACAGTTCTTGAGTAAGTTAAATAAAGACAAATCTGGCTGATGAAACTGCAGATTTCGTGGCTATTACGGTTCCCACATCGCAGGGAGAGCAAGAACGGGCCGCCTCCCAGCTTAAATTTCAATCACCATCCTGAATGAGGCTACAATGAGGAAAGCGAATTCCCTTTCCCTCCCTAAAACAGTTCACACAATCCCTTCCCAATTCCACCACTCTCTGCAGAAATACTTATATGATCTGCATTTCAATGGGAGGGGGGATTTCATCTGGAAGTCCAGGCAGCCCATCCTTTCCCTGTGACCCTTCCTCTCAGAGTATTTGTCCACAGGGGCTTCCTGCTCCTCATCTCCCAGGCACAACATCGGTAGCACCAGAGATCCCAAACTACCAGTCTTACATCTGTACTGGGCAAGAGGAAAGTAATCCCAGTCAAGAGATGCATGCTACTACTGGATTCAAAACGTAGAGTGGACTGTGGTTGCATTATTGAGTCCTGGGGCCTGGGTGACTGACACTTGAGTGTTGAATTCAGAACATTCTTGGGAAACATGCAAGAAAGATTAAGAGGACCATCTCGGAGAAAGTTCGAATATTGGACAGCGCATATGGAATATGATCTTGCAGAAAATTATATAACATATAAAATTCCCTTTCCTCTCCCTATTATGTAAATGATTGAGAGGTTTTTAAAAGAACAAAAACCTCAATAGGATGGGATCAAGCTGTAATATTGGCCCCCTCCAAGGAAGAAGCATTTATTTGTTTAGGCTTCTATTACAAAAATATAACTAATGATTTGGTAAAAGACTGTTTGTGCCCCAAGGTGACTAAATGTCCAAAAGGAAAAAAAAAATAGAAGCCACTCTTCTTAAAAGGTAGTTATCTTTCCTTTCCCATCTTCCTCTCCAAAACCAAACCCTAACATTTTTTCCTCAGGGTGCTACACAGAACTAAAATGTTTACCTCAGTAACTTTCCTCTCCATTTTAGGCAGTTTTTAGAGGCCGACTTGTCCTTTATAGGTGCTATAAATGTTATGTATTTGCTATGGACTCAACGAGTTACTTTCTAATTTAGAATTTTTACACACAGCAACCCAGAATGATAAACAATAATTTCTTGCCCTTTGAACAGGAAATGGAGTCATTATGAAATGTCTTATCTGAAAAAAAATAAAATAAAAAGAGGACCCGCTTCTAGAATGTCAAAGATTTTCTCTGAGCATCCTCTCTGAAACAAGTCATGGTAGTAAATAACAAGACGATGCAGCTTTCTTTTAGAAGTCTGTTTTGGTGACTGTCTCTGTATTTTTTTTTCATGCTGCTTTTTAATATGAAAGAGCGACTTGCTCTTTATCAAAGGGAAGCCCTCTCCCCCCTTCCCCTCTCGGTTAATGGCACGTCTCCATTCCATCAGCTGGGAAACAGCCACACGTGATGATTCGTGTCAGGCAAGGAAAATGTCCTCATCCACGTCCCTTCCCGGCCTCTGAGTGGGGCTAGCGAAAGGGACCTGGTGCTGTTTTCGCCATCTGCAAGGCCCTCTTTATTGGAAAATGGAGAGCCGGTAGAATTTGTGTTGGGGGCGATTCTTCTTTCTTGAGAGGACGATGGCATGACTGAAATTATGGAAGCATAAAAGCTGCAGGTTTTCTATAATGGGCACTGCTCAGTATTATTAATAACCGTGCACAAGGCACTTTTATGTTGGCAAGTGGCTTCAATCATTTTTATCACGTAATAGCTGCAGAGGTTCACTGAGCTCTTCAATCTCTTCGCAAGATTGGGTCCCAGTAACACGTAGAAATTTTTAAGCTGCAAGGAAATTCCCAAGGCTCATTCAAGAAATTCCCTTGAATTATTAATTCGAGAAATATTTTATACATCCGTACACACACATCAGTCTATATCAGGAGGGATATGCCAGAGAGATAAACACAGGCTCTGCATTATCTCATTTAATCCTTCCAACAATTCTGTGAGAAAGATGCTGTTATTATAGCCTGTTCTTTTTTTTTCTTTTATACATTTATTAGTGCATTGCAGTTATACATTGTAATGAAGTTCGATGTGATAACATGCTCACAGCTCTTGGTGTATTTCCTTCTGCACCCCAATCTTCTGCCCCCTCCTCCCTCCTTGTACATGTTAGGGAAACTGGTAGTAATACCTTTATATATTGCCAAAGCAAATGAAGGAATTAGGTTTAGAAAAGTTAAGAAATTATTCACAAAGATAGGTGGCAGGGCAGATGTCTAATCTCTGAGGTCACATTCTGATGAGAGACCCCTTGTAACAGGCAAGAGTATCCTCCCTGGTCTCCATCCATCTCCTCCCTCACAGGACCCCTAACCCAGAGGTCCAAAGTGAAACTTGTGATGGAAACAGAAGACAGTCTTATAAGAACCCTAGCTGGAGGTGGGGACTACCAGCCTCATCTCCAGTCCCCTCCCCACTGTTACCATGTGTCCTCAGTCACATGGAAACCATACATCCCAGAAGACAAATCCCCAAAGAAGCAAAAGAAATCAGTCAAGATAGAAATCAACAAACGAGGACACCCAAAGAAGAAAAAATAGAAGCATGTAAGAGCTAGTTTGGGGCAACACTAATAAACAAAATTCGGATAATGTTGAAGAAAATAATACTTAAGAGAGAGAAAGGAGATACAGCCATTGATTCAGAGGGGATTAAGCAGCTAATTATAGAGGAAGCTGGGTACAACTTTCTGATCCATTTTGTAAATCTCACCGAAATAGTTGATACCTGAGCTAATACAAATTAAACATCAAAACAGACAAAAGAGGTAGAGAGCCTTGAAAGATAAGTATCTATGGAAGCAAGAGGATAAAGGTTTTAGAGAATTAAGGATTCAAGCAGGATTAAGCTTTTCACTTACTGGTGTTTAGGAAGCCCTTAAAATACAAATAATTCTTAATTTTTGTTTTTTTAATGGGTGTGTGCATGTGTATGTGTGTATATTTACACAGCTATTGGATGCTTAGTAGAGACGATCATATTCAATACTCACAATCCTATGAGGAAGGAACTGCTATTCTCTCTCTCCTTACAGATGAGGACTCCATTAATTTACAAGACCAAGATAAGACAGTTAGTTGGTAGTGTAACTGAATTTCTAACCCACATCTGTCAGCTTTTGAGAGTCTATTCTTTAAGAATTTCTTCTTCTCTTTTTTATTGGTGCATTATGATCATACATTAACAGTGGGATTTGTTGCCACATATTTGTACATACACATACATAATTTGGCCAATTTCATTCCCCTTACATTCCCTTTTGCTCCTCTTCTCCTCCTCCCTGGTCCCCTTCCTCTACTCTAGTGGTCTCCCTTCTATTTTCATGAGCCATTTGTCCCTTTCTTTCCACATACAAGAGAAAACAGATGACCCTTGACCTTCTGAGTCTGGCTTATTTCACTTAATATAATGCTTTCCAGCTCCATCCATTTTCCTGCAAATGACATCATTTCCTTCTTTATGACTCAGTAAAATTTATTTGTGTATATCTTTGTGTATAGGACATTTTCTGTATCCATTCATCTGTCGACAAACACCTAGGCTGGTTGGTTCCATAATTTGCCTATCGTGAGTTGTGCTGCTATAAACATGGATATGCAGGTCCCTCTATAATATGGTGAATGAGCCTGGCTCCCTTGACAAGTACTTCAAGTTGCTGCCAAAGCATAAATTGTAACAGAGTACTGAGTTTTATATTTTAAAGAAATCATAGTACTGATGCAATAATCTTACCAATAATTATCTCTAAAGAAAAAAATAATATTTGGACCATTTTCATTTTCAGACACTGAAACAAATATCTTAAATAAACTGTTGCTACATCAATTATAGTAACATGACTACTATACCATGATCAAGTATGTTTATTTCAGTGACTTTAGGAAATACATTACATTAATGAGTCAAAGGAGAAAAAATCGTATGAATCATATCCATTAATGTCAAAAAGTTATTTATAAAATTTAACTTCTATTCTTATTTATAAAATAACCCTTATTGTAATACTTGATTCTCTGTGTTAAAATGTTAATGGAATTTTCATTAAAAGTAAGAACAAGTAAAGAATGTACACTCCTTCCTGCATTTGTTCATACTGTTTTAAAAGTTCTAGTAAATGCTGGAAGAAAAAGATGGGTATTTGAAAGTTACAGTGAAATTGTACAGAAGCTTCATGTGAAGATTCAAGAGAATCAAGAGTAGCAATGATAAGAAATTTTAAGAGCAATTCACTAAGTAGAATGAATAGAAAGGATCATTAAATGAACTCTGTATCAGCCTGTGCTCATTATCCAAATTTTTACTAAGACCATTTTTGTAATCAATAATACGATTTGAATATTAATTTTAGTTTCACAGATGTTTTGTTTTTATGGTGTTTTTTGACATTCTTTAAGAATCTTGGTTTTTATCCCTTTTTTGTCTTATTTTTTTATTAAATTCTGCCATACTAGAAAATCCTCTGAAGGACCTGGCTATTTTAAACAGACTTTGGCAGAAATAATAACCATGTGCCAAACTGCCATCTCCTCCTTGGGAACATATAGAAGACAACCTTAATCAGTCATGGCATCTCCTCCGGCCCAGATATGGTCTCCAACTCTTTCTCAATAGACCTATTGCTAATTGATTGACACTGGCTTATGAAATATGAATGAATTTTCGTCCCCAGTCCAGGGACTCAGTCCATTCTTCCAGTGTACTTCCACCTGGGGCAGAGTCCCCAGCATCCTGTGTCACCTCTAACTTGCTACAAACTCAGCTTCGTTGAGTCTGCTCAGAAAGGCGCAATCTGTTGGAAGTTAAGTCCTTTTGGACACGGGATTAGCAGAGGTTGTGACAAATTGATTCAAAGGGAACACCAAACTTCACTCCTGAAATCTCTGTAAACTGTAGCCTGAGAATGAGAAGTTTGACGGTTCTTTTATGTCTAAACTGTCAAAGCAGTCATTGCACCCAATGTCCGTAGTTCACCGTAAAACAGTCATTTTCGGCTGGCAGCCATGTCAAGAGCTCAACTCAACCATTTGGGAAGGTCTAAACTTGATTGAAGACAGTTAAAAAAAATATCAACTGGAGAAAAAAAAATGGGTAGAGAATTTCACATGTACCCTGTAGTGAGAGTTGGTGAAATTATTCAAGAAAATAGCATGGTTGGGAGAAAGCATGGATGATTCAGTAATAGAGATGCTAACTCATTTTGTGTCTCAGGGTGTAGGCATTAAACCGATATACTCAAAGAATTATGTCAGGCACCTTGGATTTAAAATACACTAAAGACAACTTGTAGGTAGGCATAGATACCTTAACTCACAGTGTCATAGTATTTACTTGTTCAAAGAATAAATGGAGATTGGAAGCTGGAACACACCTGTCACTGATTTAAATCCCAGGAGAGACTCCATTTGCATATGGAGATGCGAACTCATTATTATTAGCAGCATTGAAGAATCCCACCCTGTCTTCTTCTCCACCCTGACGCCATGCTCCTTCCCACTTTAGTGGCTCACCTCAGGCATTTTTTACCTCAAGACCCCACTGCAAAACCCTACTGAATCTATTCACACGGTAGCTGCGCAGTTCTATACTGTGTCCTTGAATGTCCTTGAACACACAGTCTTTCTCTGCTTCCAAATTGTTGCCCATGATTTTCCTTATTCTAGAATGTTGTTCCTCCACACCTCTATCCTTTACTTGGCAAGTTTCTTTCCATCCAGATGTCTCAGCTGATATTTTACTTCCTTGGCAAAGTCAGTTACCAGTGAGCCAACCCCTCTACCCAATGATGACCTTTCAATAAAGAAAATAAAGAAATAAAAAATGAAGAAAATAAAGTCTGTGTGCTAGGTACTGGCTTCATGGCACTCCTTAAAATTTCTAATTACATATTTATTTTGAGTTTCCACAACTAAATTGTGTACTTTTTTTTTGAGAACAAGAGTCATGTTTGTTTTATTCTCTATGCCAGGTGCCTAGCAAAGTCCTTGTCACCTTGTAGGTCTACACTTAACTGAAATATCGAATGGATAAGTAAATGGAAAAAAATACATTTTACCTACATATATTAAAAGGTAGCATAAGCAGAGGTGTGGTAGAGACATAGAGTAGTATTTACAAGAACTTAGAAGAGTGAAAAATTACTTCTAACTGAAACAATGGAAAACACTCTATGAATTTGGTGGTAACGGAGATGGGAGAACGAAGTTGAAAGAACAAGAAGTTTGGAGTTCGACAGAGCTCTAATTATAGGTAAGTTGTGTGAATTTGGACGAATCACTTAAATGAGCCCCAGTTTGCCTTAAATGTGAAATCGAGGTTTCAATGATTAAAGCAAATGAGGTAGCATTTGGAGATACTTATTCAGTTCCTGGCACAAAATAGGTAGCTGATATAGGATAATACTAGCTATTATCATTATGCAGATGTAATAGGGCTTTCTAGACAAACCAGATAGTCTAAATCAAGGAAGGAGGTGGGAGAGCAAAGGCGAGAGATGGAGAGCCAAAGAATTGGATTTGACTCAAACTGGAGTTACCGGAAAAGAAGGGAAGATGGCTTATAAAAGAGAGTATTCAGATATTTCCCCCCTGGGGTTATTGGGACGTCATGAAAGGCTATTGATTGAGGAGTAAAATGATCAGAGTAAAATTTCAGGAGTGTGGATCTGGCAGCTCTATTGGGAAAGGGTTTAGAGAAAGGACAAGCCACTCGGAGTTGCTATGGTAATAGCAGAGGAAATCTACCAGGGGCACCGATCTGTGGAAATCTGGAGGAGAGACAGCATTTGGAAACGGTTTGCTGGAATGCTATTTACTACATGGGTTTTTAAAAATTAAATGGGCCTGAGGATTTGAAAACCTGAAAGCAAGCTGAACCTTCCCCCTGAGCTATGTCATTGCAGAGTTTAACATACTTAACTAAAACATATTAACAACCTAAGGATAATTTTTAATGACTATTTTGATGTGTAGATTGGAAAACCGGTGGTGATGTTAATATATTTACATATAGTTTAGATAAATAGGAAAAGCATACTCATTTCCTGTGCTAGTCAGCCTACACACACATATACATATATAATGTGTAATTAAGTAATATATATTATTTAAATATCTGATCTATAGCTAAAATACTATTAGATTCTAAACACAGCACCTCATCTACCATGGATACTCAGATAAATATTGAATAATTATCTGTTGAATAAGTAAATCAAGACTTTATTACTAATTTTAAGAGTCATAATTTGGTAAAGGCATAAAGACATTACCATCAATTAATGGTTAGGAAAATTACAGCATGATCACTTTAATTGAAAACAATACAATTTTAATAAATACTACCTACGAAGAATTCATAATAACTTTTGTTAAACCTTTGAGAGATGTGACAAAATCTTTAAAAAATTAGCAACTTTATTAATTTAAAACAAATTAATAACTAAAAAGTAGTAGAAAAACACAGAGAGTAATCTATTTCATGTTAACAGTGGTTTTCTTTGGGAGATGAGGGTAAGTACAATCAGGTGTCATATTTTAGTATCTCCCAGTTTTCCAAAATGTCAATCATAAGTATGAATTGCTCTGTGTTATGGTTTGAAAATAAAATGTCCCTGGAACTTCATAGTCTGGAGGTGGTCAGGCATGGGTGTGGCTGGAGGTGGGTCCCTAGGTATGTGGCCTTGGGTACTATATATAAACTCCCTCCCCTTGCTGTCTCTCCTTCCCTCCATCATGCCCTGAAGACCTATATCCCTGGCTCCAGCTACTGCAGCCACATCAATAGACTGTATATATGGACTGAAATATCCAGACCCATAAGCAAATATTTCTTTCTTCCTCTAAATTTCATGTGACAGGTGTTTGGATCACAGCATAAATCCATCATCAACAAAAACAACAAATTTCCCAAATCACCACCATGAAGGGGCTTGTTATTGGAGTACCTACGGCTGGTCTAATTCCTGTGGGAAATCCATGTTGAAATTTTTTGAAGAGAAGGATGGGAGGGGCCATTCTTGGTCACACCACATTGAAAAATGCTCGTTAAATAAAGATGGGGAACACTCTTTAATGTAGTACTTTTCAGAGCATGCAATATTTTGCAGACTTATTTGACTATGACTACTCTGGGAAACATTTCCAAGTCTTTCTTAACTCTAACCAACCTCTTGATATATAATAATTGCAATATAAACCAAACCAACCATGTGTTGAGTCTTTACTACATTACTATCCGATTTAGTGCAAAGGATTTTGAACACATAATCACATTTAATACTTGCAACAGTTCTAGTAGGTACAAGTACCACCCCCATCATATACATAAGGAAACTGAGGTTGTAAATTCTGCCCAATTCCAAACAGCGAGTAGCAATGACAGGTCCCGAATCTAGAACCTGTTTTTTTGTAGAGTGCCAGATCCTATTTCCCATACAATAGGAAAACAATATCACTATTCGAGAGAGACTAATAAAAATATCATTAAAAATATTCAGGATTAACATTCTCAAGCTGCTCCCCCTACCTCCTATAGGCCTATACTGTTGTAATTCCCCAAAGAACAGAAAGTGTATGACTTTAACAACAAAGCCAGATTACATATTTAATCTTCAAAACAAATGTTTAAACCAAAGAGTATTTCTGACATTTAATTTATTATCTCTATTTGAGGTGGAAAAAGAGATTTGAATACCTTTGGAGATAACGCGATGTGTGCTTTGGATAGGAAATGCCAGGCCCTGCATCTAAGTATTTTCCTCTAGCTCTTTTCTAGATGTTTCTTTGCCAGGATAGAAGGAATAAATGAAAGTATCATCTGCATATGATGGCTCTTATATCACAAGGAAAGACACACGGTCACGTGTGACGGAGAGAGGCACATTTGAACCTTTCTAAGGCAGTTGAGGGAAACTTGCCACCTCTCATGGTTGCTATTTCCGTGTCAACTCTATGTCATGGGTGTCTATGTCTGAATTGGTAACCTCTTTTAATTTAGCATAGTAGCATGGCAAATTAAAAAATAAAAGAACACCTTCCATTTAAATGAAGTTTCCTCTTAGCTTCCCTAGACAGTTGGTTTTGAATAGATATTTTGCTACAAAGAGAGGGGGATAGTTTGGGACTTTAGATTATTAGTGAAAGGAGTTTAGTCTGAAACCAGAAGAAAGTAGTGGCACCATCGTATTTACTTAATAGAAGACTGGAGGTCTACCATAACTCAGACGTGGGAAGACCTGGCTTCAGCAGTTTTCTACCGATATTCTCTTCATGGAAAATCAATTTGAGATTGCTAATCTAATTTATTTATTTGGTCCTGAGGATTGAACCCAGGGACATTCTACCTCCAAGTTGCACCCCCAGCCCTTTTTATCTTTTTATTTTTATTTCGAAAGAGGGTCTTGCTGAGTTGCTGAGGCTGGCCTTGAAACTGCAATCCTCCTGTCTCAGCCTCCCAAGTACTGGGATTGCAGGCCTGTGCCACCATGCCCAGCTGGTTATCTAATTTAATTTGAATATATTAGAGACGACCCTATTCCCACAGGCAGTGAAGGGGAGAGGGGAATAGTTTGCACAGGCTTGGAGCCAGGTAGACATAGGCCATTTCAAGCACTTGAAATGCTTGAAAACAGAAGCATTTGAAGCTTCTGTTTCTTCATTTGCATGATGTAGCAGTTATGTAACTCAGCTCTAATATGATTCTATATCTAAAGTAGGTGCCACAGCTTCAGGTACAGGCAAAAACTCAATTTTAATACATTTTCATAAATGCCTCCAACTTTCCCACTGAGGGATGGGGTGGTGGTGTGGGCGACACCGAGAGCTGGCAGCCGGGTGTCACTTCTTCCAGATCAAGGCTCAGCATCCTACTTCATCTTAATTACATCCAAGGCGGGGCAAGACTTAACCAGTCCTGAGCCAGGGGACGATGGGCACCCTTAGTAGGTTTATAAATAAGGGGAAAGAAAAAGGAGTGAACAAAGGGGAGGGGATCATACAGAGAAAAGGTAATAAAATAAGGGAGAGGGAAGGAGATGGGGATGAGGAAGAAAGAAGGAACATACTAGACCAGGAAGAGGAGAAAAGCCAAGGAGAGAGGCTTCATCAAGGAGTGAGAGTTAGCTTCTGTGACCCGCAGCAGCATGGACACAGAGGTCGCCTGCCCTTGGGCGTCAGTGGCCTGTGTTCTTCCGGCCTCACCTGGGCAATTGGTGGGCATTGATTGTTATGATTGGGCATTATTAATTAATGGACATTTGTAGTCAAAGTTCAGGGAAGAGACTTTACCTTTTCTCCAGGTCACAAATGAATATTTTTTGGTTTTATAAGGCAGAATATAATAGGCTCAGAAATTCAAGAAGCAGAAATCATTTAGGAAATATTTAAAAAATGTGTTGGCTTTCTTTCTTTTTTTTTTTTTTTTTTTGTGGTACCGGGGATTGAACCCAGGGGCGTTCTACCTCCGAGCTACACCCCCGGCCCCTATTTTTTTATACTTTATTTTGAAACCGGGTCTCACGAAGTTGCAGAGGGCCTCACTAAGTAGCTGAGGCTGGCCGCAAACCCGGATCCTCCGGTCTCCGCCTCCCACACAGTTAGACTTCTATCTCCAAATTGCCAACTAGCTTTCTATACTTGGATTGGCTTTGCCCAGACCCTTTATTTCAATGTACTGTGTTGGCTTTCTACACAGTAAAACGTTAAGTAACTTCCTAGAGGTTTTCTAGACTTTTCTTGGTGAGGTCAAAATCTTTTTTTTCTTTTTTTATTTTGTACTGGAGATTGAATCCAAGGGTACTCTACCACTGAGCTACGTTCCCAACCCTTTTTAATTTTTTTATATTTTTTGAGTCTGCATCACACTAAATTGCACAGGCTGGCCTCTAACTTACCTCCTGCCTCCACCTCCCAAGTAGCTGAGATTACAAATGTGTGTCACCACAACTGGCTTAGAATTTTTTTCCTTTTATTTTGTGGCACTGGGTGTTGAACCCAGGGGCATTCTACCTCTGAGCTACATCCCAATCCTATTTTTAATTTTTTTTTTATTTTGAAACAGGGTCTCACTAAGTTTCTGAGGGCCTAAATTGCTGAGGCCTCAAACCTGCGATCCTCCTGTCTTAGCCTCCGAAGTACTGAGATTACAAGTGTGCACCCTCACAGAGCCAAGCTCTGGCTTAGAATCTTTAACGTTTTTTAAATGCAGGAGCAAAATTCGAGACCCCATACTAGGTGAGGAGAAAGGACCCTAAGCAAAGGGTGCATCCACGCTCTGCCTCCATGGACCTGGCCTCCATGAGCTTCACCTTCTCAGGGCCCTCGGCCACCCTTTCATAAACATAAAAGTGATCGACAGCAGTGGTATCCAGAAAGAATCGTTGTCTTTTTTATTCAGGTCACTGAAAGGTTTCCTTATTCTTCATCAGAAACATTACAAAGAAATAAACACAAAGTCTCATCTTATTTTGTTAACTATCAAGTATGAAGGGATATATTCTTGTTCCCGTCTAAAGTCCCATTAGTGTCTCAGCCAGGCATGGAACCAACTGGGCTCTCTGGGAGCCTGCTCTTCTAGTGACAGCATTAAAATGTGTGTGGATCCATTCCCAGTTTCCTGAGGAATCTCCACACTGATCTCCATAGCAGCTGAACTAATTTGCAATCCCACCAACAGTGTAGAAGAGTTCCTATTTCCCCACATCCCCACCAGCATTTATTGTTGTTTGACTTCTTGATGATTGCCACTCTGATTGGGGTTAGATGGAATCTCAGTGTAATTTTGCTTTGCATCTCCCTGATTGCTTATGATGTTGAACATTTTTTCATATATGTATTGGCCATTTGTATTTCTTCTTTTGTGAAGTGTCTATTTAGTTCAATTTCCCATATAATACAGCTATACCACTCCTGGGTACCTTTCCAAAGGGACTGAAATCAGAATATTATAGTAATACATGCAGATCATGTTGATAGCAGCACAATTCACAATAGCCAAATTATGGAACCAACCTTGGTGTCCATCAACAGATGAATGGATTACAAAATTATGGGATAGACACACAATGGAATTCTACTCAGCAATCATGAAAAACAAAACTATGTCATTTGCAGGAAAATGGAAGGACCTGGCGAACATTATGTTACGTGAGATTAGCCAGTCACAGAAAGTGAAGGGTCATATGTTTTCTCTCATGTGCAGAAGCTAGGGAGTAATAAGGATATCAGAAGGACTCCAATAATGGAGGAGAAACTTTGGTGGAGAGAGGGAGGTGGTTTGGGGGAGGGGAGTGGAGAGGGAGGATCAATGAAGGAATCACTTCCTTGAACATTATGTGCATACGTGAGAATACCAATGTCAACCTCAATACCCTGTATGGGGAAGGGGGATGGGGAGGGAGCCGGGGGAAAGCCCGCCAAGTGCTGTGTGCATGTATGTCACTATCACTATGAACTACACTATGATGTGAGACTATAATGTGCCAATAAAATTACAAAAAAAGTGTGTGTTCACAGATGAAAGAAGCAGCATGAGAGAAGGTACAGATTCTTAATAGATGGTATATGCATACTTTAAGTTTTACTCAAACTCAGAATGTAAATAACACATGGTTCATAATAATGTAAAGAGCAGAGTCTGAGGCAGGCAGCCTGGGTTCATACCAGAGCTCCCGTATAAGCGCCGTGTGACCTTAGGTAAGTCATTTTATGTACCTATCTGTTCCTCATCTTTCCAGGGTTACATGGAATTGAAATATGAGTTTAAAGAGCTTAAGGGGTGATATAAAAGATTAGACTATTAAATATCTGGATTTCTAAAATAAAATTGACACATTTTTTATTGCTCAAGTATTTAGATACTGTCAAATACATTTCAAAGAGTGAGGTGTTTTAAAATGTCAATGTTTACATGAAAACCATGTTGCATTTTATAGCTTTTTTAAATTTTAATAAAAAGCCTTATTCAATATCAACTATAAAAATCCATTGAGGTATGGGAGCAACATAGATTTTTAAAATTATTTTAAGGGGTGAAAAAACACAAACTTGGAAGACCACCGTTCCCATCAGCATTCTTGCAGCTATAATCTGAAAGACTGACCACGT
Source organism: Glis glis (assembly GCA_004027185.1). Classification (NCBI taxonomy): domain Eukaryota; kingdom Metazoa; phylum Chordata; class Mammalia; order Rodentia; family Gliridae; genus Glis; species Glis glis. Next base: position 24,606 of record PVJS01004195.1, read on the forward strand.
ACATTATTGGGAAGAAGATTGAATTTCTTAAGGTTTTGGGTTCAGTCCATGTGAGGCCAGGGACCGCAGATCTCAGGGCATGGCGGCGGGAGCCTGAGAGAGGGAGAGCACATGTGCTGTGCTCCTCACATCATGGAAACCAGAAGCAAGAGAAAGATCAGGGGGAGGAGGAACCAGATATACAATCCCCATGGCCGCACCCCCAGGGACCACCTCCTCCAGCCACAACCTACAGGCCTACCCAAGTGAATCCATTACAATGGATTTATCCACTGCTGGGATTACAACACTCATGACTCCACTATATCAACCCTGAATATTAATAAATGAGCTCTTTAGGGGACATTTTATACCTAACTATCATAGAGAGCTGGCAAAAATTAAGATGAAATCACAAATAAACTAGTGGTTCTATTCAGCTATGTGCTTCCAATGTAGAAAGGCACAAACAGAAAGTTAAGATTCTAAAACATCTTCAAAGAGTTGGACCAAAAATATAAATGTCTATTCAACAGATGCAGAGTGATGATTTGGTTTGGTACCCTGAAAGACAGCCGAGGGATCCGATTATGCAACGTTTCTAAGCGCCCCGTGAATGGAGAGGCACGCTTTCCCTGTCACCTCCATTCTCAAACTTATGTATTAATGACAGTCTAAAAACTGATGAATCATGGGTAATGGAATAATTGTCTTTTCACTGGAAAATTTCTTTTTTTAAAAAAAGTGTTTCAAACAACAGGCTTTTCAGAGGGGACGTTGATTCCCTGCTTGACAACACCTCCATCCACAAAGCGATTTCTATTTCTTCATGGGTTTATCCATGGGTAATGGAATCATGGGTTGATGAATCATGGGTAATGGAATAATTGTCTTTTCACTGGAAAATTTCTTTTTTTAAAAAAAGTGTTTCAAACAACAGGCTTTTCAGAGGGGACGTTGATTCCCTGCTTGACAACACCTCCATCCACAAAGCGATTTCTATTTCTTCATCTCTAAAAGGTGAACACATTTCCAAGCAGAAAAAAAAAATTGACAGCCCTGGGGTCACACAGAGGGCAAACTCCAGCAGGTCTCCAGGTCTGTCTCCCATGTAAGAAGGAGGTTTGGCTGCTCTGTGAGAGGAAGGTGGGAAATATACCTCCAACTCTTAATGGCAGAAAGAAAAACCCACACAGGATTACAGGAGGAAAGCCTTCTTCTCCCGTTATAGAATTCCGAATCCTTTAAAATAAGTAATTCGCATATTCAGGCAAATGGATGGAACTGGAGAATATGATGCTAAGTGAGATCAGTCAATCACAAAAATGAAAGGTTGGATGTTCTCCCTCATATGTGGAAGCTAGGGAGAAATTAGGGTACAGGAGGGACTCTAGACAAAGGAGGGGAAGCCCTAGTGGAGTGATGGAGGGGTCTAAGGGAGGAAGGTGGGTGGGGGAAGGAAGACTGGATAAAGGAAACACTTCAGTAGACATGGTATACATACACAAAATTATCAAAATTATCAACGCCAACCTCAATGCACAGGGAGGGTGAGGGAGTGGGTCGGGAGCTGGGGCAAACTCACTGAGTGCTGTATGTCTCTATCACTCTGAACGTTATCATGATGTATGATTATAATGCACCAATAAAAAGTTTTTAAAAATTGCATATTGAATGAATAAATTGAAAAAATATCCTTCACTCAAAATGGGGAGGGGACCGTCCAAAATTCCTTTTTGTGGTAATTTTACTTCCTTTCTTTACTTAAGTCCATGATGATATTACTTAGATTGTTATGTTTTATGGTTTATAAAGTTTTTCACTTACTTTTTCAAGTGATTTGTGCAATACTCCTATAGGCGGGTATTAATATCTCTCTTTTACAGATGAGAAAACAGAAGATTAGAGAGGCAGGCAGATTTTCCTTAAGGATATAAATTTAAAAGCTAGTCTATCATTATTAAATTTAGGAGTTTTCTCTCTAACAACAGAACACCCACCTTCAAAATGGAAAAAAAAAAAAAAAGACCAGGCATGGTGGCACATGCCTGTAATCCCAGTACTTGGGAGGCTGAGACAGGAGGATCACAGGTTCGAGAACAGCCTCAGCAATGTAAAGAGACTCTCAGCAACCTAATGAGACTGTTTCAAGACAAAAAAAGTAAAAAGGGTTGGGGGTGGAGATTGGAGGTAGAATGCCCCTGGGTTCGATCCCTAGTACCACAAACACAAAACAAAACAAACGAACAAAAAACAAAACAAAACAAAAAGGAACAAAGCTACTGCTCAAGATCGTAGTTTCTTCCCAAGGTTTTACAGTCCCTCATATTCTGCTTCAATATCCAAGGCTGTTAGTCTATCAAGGAAAACTGCGAGAGGAAATCAAGGTATTTTGAGAGCATTACTATCAGAATGGCTTTAGTACTTGTCTGGTCCTCAGGAAAGTACTGGAAATTTTGCTGTGCAGTCAGAAAGTTAAATCAAATAAGCAAAAACTTTTAGGAAATGAGTTTGCCTGGTGTGGTCTTTAAAAAAATAATAGTGTTCAGCAATAGTAAGGATTTTATTTTACAATTGGAGCATTCTAATTTCTTCCTACTTTTAGTGACTTTGCTACCTGAAATATTCAAAGAATCATTCGTAGCTAGGAGAGAATGGCCATCCTTTCTGGCTGATGTTTGAAAACAGTGACAGATTCTAGGATGTTTGCTGCAACTGAGATTGTTGGTAACAGGGAGGGTGACAGCAACGCCACCAACTCCCAGGCCTTCTCTCAGTAACTGGGAAGCAAGCTTGTCATGGTGTCAGGGAGAAATTTCTAACCCCCAGTGAAAGTGGCACTAGAAAAACCAACCACTAGGGACCTAGTATTTGAGAGGCGGTGTGTGCATGATAATAATCAATATTTCAATTTTTGAGCTCTCTGAAGGCACCACCCTCCTTTTCAGTCACCTGATATTCTAGTTTTTCAACTTGGAAGATGGGCATACCTATCAGAGAATGGTGTTGAGAGAAAGTCATCAGGATCGGCCGATGGTTGTGAAAAGTCTACGTTATCCATCCTGCTAAGGGTTCTCTGGCAAACACGTATAATTATGGCTTGAATTGGAACGTGATGCCCCAGTGGTGGGTGTGGGGCAGATGCCTTGTAAGGCAACTTTCTGCTCTCTAATGAGACAAGAAAGTCAGAGTGAAGGAGATGTTGTCAGGAGAGGTCCAGGGCAGGAGCACAGGTGGAGACTCACTAGGATGACAACTAAACAGGCATTCACTAAAACGTCAGGCTGTTTTCCTAATTGAAATGATTAAAACTCTACGAAAAATCTTTTTTAAAAAATGTTGATGACAAATTATTCAGAATCATTTCAACAATGGGGAGGAAAAAGAGGAGGAGGAGAAAAGAAGAAGAAGAAGAAGAAAAAAACAAGCTGTCATTAGAAAGTTGATTTTCAAAGATCATCAAAACAGACATGCCCAAATTCACATTTTTACTTCACCTGGAGGAAGTGACTCAGCCTAGACCTCATAAATATGTGCAATTATGACGAGTTCAGAAAAAAGTTTTAAATGTTTGAGATGCAAATTCTGACTACCTTGATTTTTCATCACCGTATCTGCTCACGTGTCAAATTATCATCCCATAACCCATAAATATGTATAATTGAGAAATCACCAAATGTTTATTAACTTTCTTTTCTCTATTCTCACTAAAATCAATTTCCACGACCTAAAATTCCATATCACCCACTTTTTTTTTATTTTTGGCAGTACTGGGGATTGGAACCAGGATTGGGCACTTGACCACTGAGCTACATCACCAGCACAACAACTTACATTTTTAATAGATCAACAGGGCTCCTCAGGTCCTAAATGGCTACAAATCTGTTTCTTTGCACCAGAGTTAAAGCAATGTGCTGCGTAAAATTTTGAGTTTGGTGCCAGTGTAAAGAAATAACCTAGATGCCAACAACACACAGAAGTCATCTTTAGTTTATTTATATAAACACAAGTTTTTAGGGGGATTGTATGCCTTACTGGTATGAATGTGAGGTTGTATCGGAACCCATTTTTGTCTAGCTTCTATGTTCATTTGTGATTTAGAGGATGGAAAAACCAGTGAGCTAAAAGAATTGGAAATATTTTCCACAAGGAAGTCAGTAAGCTTTGGGAGTTGGGCAGTATCCCAGCCCAAGACCACTGAGGCATTTAAAACAAGACACCTACTCTCAGGGAACTCTCTGGTCTATAATTTATTATTATAACTCACACCACAAAAGCATCAGGGTGAATGCCACAATGTGTATTTCTCCTGACATCTTGGTCTTCCATTTTGACCTGCCATGATTCTTTTTTTTTTTTAAGATTTTTGTTTTTGTGGTACTGGCTATTGAACCCAGGGGCATTCTGCCTCCAAGCTACACCCCCAGCCCTATTTTTAATTCTTTATTTTGAAACAGGGTCTCACTAAGTTGCGTAGGGCCTCACTAAGTAGCTGAGACTGGCCACGAACCTGCGATCCTCCGGTCTCAGCCTCCCAAGTACTGGGATTATAAGCGTGCACCACCATGCCTGGCTTGACCTGCCATGATTCTCAGTACTTCCAAACCTGTCCACTCATCTTATAAACGTTTGTAAATATCATCAGTGAGAAATTAAAAAACTAGTTAGCTACAGCTAACTAGCACCAAGTAAACTTTCCAGACTTTTTCTAGAATAGACTAATTGAAGGCGATTCTCCTGGCATAAAAAGAACAGGAGAGCCATTACGAAAAGATATAGCTAGTCAAAATATTGACTGTGATCCCTCAAGAAATAATGTATCACAAAAGAAGAATGCTTCAGACAACATATGCTAAAATTCATCCTGGTTTCATTTGAATATTAAGCCTTATTGCTCCACATTTCTCTGCCAGTTTTACTTGTTTGGGCTTTTGTTTAAATCAGCTGGAGGTATTGTTTCTTTTTTAAAGGTAATATAAGTATATGGTAAAAAATCAAATATTAAAAACGTACGCGGTGGAAATTTCGTCTTCTTTGTATGGTTAACGTTCAAGCTCCTGTCCCAAACCCTATGCTGAACACTAGCTATGATCCCAATCTCCTGGTTTATTTTACTCTGAATTCTTCCAGCACATGCTGCTCTTCATTTTGTGTTTTACTCTTGAACAAAGGCACACACACACACACACACACACACACATACACGTACACACAGTATTTAATGTGGTATGCCACGTGCCACAGTCTCTTTTACCAGCCCCCATTAATGAATATTTTTGAGGTTTCCACTTGGTACTACAAATGATACTGATACTACAATTTAAATTCTTGGGGTCATTTCAGATTTGTATTGGTATATTTTTCGTATAGTTTTGTACAACAAAATGCATATTACCATTTTATATTTCTTAAAATTTTTAAAACAAGTCACAACCACAGACTCCAGGGTTGAAACTACTGCTAGATACCTTTTATTTTTATTTTCTTTTTATTTTTGTGGTACTGGAAATTGAACCCAGGGGTGTTCTACCTCTGAGCTACATACCCAGCCCTATTTATTTTTTATCTTGAAACAGGGTCTTGCTAGGTTGCTGAGGGCCTCGCTAAGTTGCTGAGGCTGGCCTTGAACCTGTTATCCTTCTGTCTCAGTCTCACAAGTCCTGGAATTACACGCCTGCACCACCAGAGATATTTCCTGAATTAAAATTTTAAACTAAATTATGTTTTCATAGATACTCAGACTCCTCATAGTTACTTATCACTTTGGTATGCTTCAACAAATTAAACCTGTGATAGGTCACTGCATGTGTCAATCACTGTGTTAGATGTTCTAAACAATGCTATCATGTAAAAAAATCCATGAAACCTAGAACCAACCAGCTTGCATTTAAGAAGTATGAACAGACAATAAATACACTATATGGAAAATATCTCTATGAAATTTATAATTCCATTAATGTCTTGAGAAGTGTCTTTGGAGATGACAAGGATGGCCATGCTAAGTTTGATGGCGGGACATTCCGATTGCATGAGATTACCATATGCAATTATTTATGTATATGATCACCACATGCAATTATTTAGAGAGAATAGCTAAAGATCTGCAAATATCATAAGCCATCCTATTTGAGATATTAAGAGTATCTGTGATCCATTGGAGAGAGAATTCATTCAGAGAAAATCTGGGAGTTAATGGCTATGGCTTAGGGATCCACAATTAGTCTAAAAGACTGAAAAACCCAAAGAGGGAGATACTTCAGTGGTAAGCAGAGAATCAAGAGGGTGTAAAGTTTTAGCAAATAAAGAATCTCCAGCGGGGCGTGGTGGTGCATGCTTGTAATCCCAGTACCTGGGAGGCTGTGACAGGAGGATTGCAGGTTCATGGCCAGCCTCAGCTACTTAGTGAGACCCTGTCTCCAAATTAAAAAAAAAACACAGGGCTGGAGGTGTAGCTCAGAGGTAGAATGCCCCTGTGTTCAATCTCCAGTACAACACACACACACAAAAGAGTCTCCATGTTACCAGGCATAGGTTCTTCTAGAAACAAAACCTCCTGTGCTAGATGCTGGATGATTCCTATAACAGTAGTAGGTTAACTCCAGAAAAGTGGCAGCATGCTATTGGCTAACTGAGTACTCTGTGTCCAGTACTTTACACAGTGCTTGACAACGTGGTGTGCACTGAATACGCGTTAGTTCTATTACCTTGTCCTCCCCCTCCTCTCCACGCAGCCCCTTCCCTTACTTCTTGTCCCCAGGTACCAATCCCTTGTTTGGCTCCAACACAGTTAGACTTCTATCTCCAAATTGCCAACTAGCTTTCTATACTTGGATTGGCTTTGCCCAGACCCTTTATTTCAATGTTTCCCACAGGTTCTCTTGAGGCATAGCCTATATCAGGCTCTGTTGATGGGTCCTCGGAAACAGACCTTCCCCTGCCCAGACCAGGGAAAGAGGGTCAACAATTGAGACAAAAGAAGAAAAAGAGAAGTTAGGTGTGAATAAATAAGGCAGGAAAATATCTTCATTTAATTAAGCCTATCTCTGATTTCGAATATCTCGACTTTAGAAGGGCATTTGACTTCCAAATTCAATATTGTTAAATCATGTTGAGGATCATTTAGATTTAGTATTTCCAAGGAATATTTAAGCATGTGTTAACATTCTATTTTAAATTTAAATAGTTCCCCTAACTTTGAGCCCTCAACAGGAGCTGGCCCATTCTGTAGATTGGCAAACCGATGAACAGATGCCTAAAACGTTTGAAATGGCTGACTGTGAATGTCACACACAGTAATGACAAGTCACAGCTGCTCTAAACGTTTCACGTAGGTGATAATTTTCTGCACAGAGTGTTAAAAACTGCTTTATAATAGCGACTCCCACAAAAGCTCCTCGGTTCTATGGGTTCGGTAGCGCTTTATTTTAAACAGCCCTTTGACAGGTGTATTATGTAGTCATTATGTTATTCATGTACAGAACATTCTTGACATTCACTTCACTTGTAGTTTTCTATTAGAAAAGGGGGGAAGAGGAGTTCAGACAGAGATTGTCTTCTTGGCTGAATGGGAATGAAAGGGAAGTCCATTCTGTGATGACTTGCTCGCATCGTTGACCTGAAGCGAAACAAACCTAAAATCCATTGAGACAACTTTTCATTCATTCGGGCGCCCACCAGCTCATTCATTGACTCAACAGCCGTTGATTACTTTTCTATCCTACCATGTGGCCTTGTGCTATGCGTCGGAAACTTAAAGATAACGGCTTAATTGGTGACTGCAGAAAGTACATCGTCGATGGGACGCAGTAATGCAAGCCAGTGAGCTCTACGAAGCAGCTATGAGGTATAGAAATAGGGTAGAGACAAGTGTGTGATCTGCGTGAGCTGGGAAAAGTCTGCTTAACCGGTGCTTTGGGTCATCAGTGTCCTCATTCACCAGGGCAATACAAAGAAAAGCATGTGAGGCTGAGGCTAGGCAAATAGCTTGTGCCAAGGCAGCGAGACAAGGAAGAACCTGGGGTGGAGGGTGGTACCTGAGAGAGCGCAGTGCAGTTGAGGAAAGTGGTTAATACCGGCCAAGGGTAATATGGGCTCAGGAGTAAGTGGTGTCCAGAACATCAAAGACCATGGGCGCCCTGCGAAGGAGTTCAGGCTTCGAGGCTGCAGAAGCAGGGAGAGAGACTGTACCAGGGTGGTGTCTTTCTAGGGCAATTGAGGTTCTACTTTTGTTATACATATAGTCATTCTTTTCACCACTGTTGGCTCGCTCTCACGCTGGGCATAGAGGTTCCCTCTTCATTCTCCTTCTCCTCCTCCTTTTCCTCCTCCTCCTCCTCTTCCTCCTCTTCTTCCTCCTCCTGTTCCTCCTCCTCCTACTCCTCCTCTTGCTCTTCCCTGTCCCTCTCTGTCCTCCTCCTCTTCTTCCTTCTCCTCCTTCCTCTCCTCTTCCTCTTCCCTGTCCCCCTCTGTCCTCCTCCTCCTCCTCCTCCTTCTTCTTTATCCTGAGGATGAACCCAGGGGCATTCTACTTCTGACCTACACCCCCAGCCCTATTTTATTATTTTTATTTTGATACAGGTTCTCACTAAGTTGCTGAGGGCCTCGCTAAGTTGCTGAGGCTGGCCTCAAACCTGTGATCCTCCTGTGTCAGCCTTCCAAGTACTGGGATTACAGTGGACACCACCATGCCCAGCTTCCCTCCTCCTATTTCTTGAAAAAGTCAAACACTCCCCCCTTACTCTCCCAAGGCCTTGCACTTATTCTCTCTCCTTCTGGTTTGTTTTTCTTCCTGCCCTCCATGGGCTTGCTCCTGTGTTTTATTTAAATGGCTGCTCCCAGACACCTCCTTGAGAATTTTGTCTTGACTATGCATTGTAAGCCAGAAACATCTATTCCTTATTATTTCTAGAAGATTCTTTTAACTTTCTTTAGTTGTGCATCAAACACATCAAATTATACTAGATATTTATTTTTTATTCCTTACTAAAATATAAATCTTATCAGGGCAGAGCCTTTGCGTGTTTTTATTACCATAGCACCAGTAACATAAGTGGGTACTGGCATATAAATAGAGATGAAGGTCAGTAAGTATTTGAAGAATGGTGAGCACAAGCCTGTAATCCCAGTACTTGGGAGGCTGAGGCAGGAGGATCACAGGCTCATGGCCAGCCTCAGCAACTTAGTGAGGCCCTCTGCAACTTAATGAGGCCCTGCTTCAAAAAAATAAAATAAAATAGGGCTAGGGGTGTAGCTCAGAGGTAGAATGCCCCTGGGTTCAATCCCCAGGACCACCAAAAAAAAAAAAAAAGGTGAATACAACAGAGGGATATGTTTTATATTTTATATGTATGTGAACATGTATGTACCTAGTTGTTACAGCATCCACCAGAAACACAAGCAGACTACAAATTAGCAAAGTGGAAAAGTGCTGAAAGTTGTTCTTGATCTCATCTCAAGCTGGTTCAGCAGGGAGAGAGGCTGCAGAAGGGGTCTGGAGAAAGAACACTCTGTGCCTGAGAACCTTCTGTGGTCGTGAAGTGACACTTTACACCTACCATCTTCCCTTACAGCGTGACAGCCCTAAAAATAGAAAAAGATTTGATAAGCAAGTGGTTCGCCACCTAATTTCTTTCTGTTTGGTACTTTGTTGAATTTGGTCTGAAACTAACAAAGGGACTGCTATCGGGAGATCTCTCCCTGACTATCCGGGAACCATACGGATTTCCGTATCACCGGTCAATCTTATCTGTAATGGCTACTGCAAAATCCTTTGCTCCAATAACATGTCAGACTTCCCTCTGAGTGGAGACAGTTTGCCTTAATCAAATTGTCCATCACAGAGGAAGAAATGATTGTTCAGAGCCTGGGAAGAAGGGAAAAGAGGTCATCCTTCCATGAGCCCTTCTGCACCTGTGGTATAGTCTCTGGTTGTTATAATCAGACTCTGTTAGAAAGTCTTGGTTTTCACTGGGTTGCTGGGATCTGCATTTACCAGCAGTTGGAGGGTATGAGGCAGTTCTATCACTGAACAATGATGGCCTCTGACGCATGACAACATGAGTGGTTTATATTTCTTTTTATTTTATTTATTTATTTTTAATATACTTTTATTGGTGCGTTGTAGTCTTACATCATAATGTAGTTCAGAGTGATAGGGACATACATGCACACAGCACTTGTGGAGCTTCTCCCTGGCTCCCTTCCCACTCCTTCCCCTTCCCCATACACGATATTGAGATCGGCATTGGAAATTTCACATATGTACATAATATCAATGCAAGTGTTTCCTTCATTAATTCTCCCTCTCTCCCTCTCCTCCTGTAAATCCCCTCCATCACTCCACTGGAATTTCTCCTTCATTATCTAAAGTCCCTCTTGTATCCTGATTACTCCCTAGCTTCCACATATGAGAGAAAACATATGCCCCTTCACTTCCTGTGACTGGCTCCTCTCACTTACCATAACATTCTCCAGGTCCCTCCATCTTCCTGCAAATGACATCATTTTGTTCTTCTTTATTGCTAAGTAGAATTCCATTGTGTGGATATCCCATAATTTTGTTTACACAGTTCTACACATTCAAAAATTACCAGGATAAATATGCATTTCTTTTATAATCCTACCCCCAAAAATTTAAGAATCCAGTCCTTGCCCTGGCAAGATCAGGTGACTAAAGTAGCTCTTCCTTTGGGCTGAACGTGGGCCGGAGTGGCTTCTGCAAGTTCTGGCCCTCGTTGCTCACCTTCTGTTGATAACAGAATTCCAGAGTTTTACCTGGGCATATGGCTCCTGGCTTTATTGTCTTTGGAGGTCCCCATGAAGCAATTTCTAAGATGAGAGGATTAATATTCTGCAGGGGATAATCAATAGAAGTGGACATTCCCTTCTCTGTTACGACCCTTACAGTATGGAGAGAGGTGAAACCCTTACTAAAGAGGTTCTGGGCTTCTTCACAGGATTCAAGCTGCCTTTCCTTTGCATTTTTGCGCCCAATCCACAGGAAAAGTGAAGAGGAGGGCCTGGTCCTTGCCCACGCCCTGGGCTCGCTCCCTGCCGGCTGGGCCTCCTTTACTCCAGTCTCCATCCTTCGAATGTAAGTGACAAAGTGTTCTACTTCCTTTGTTCTCAACCTGCTGCCTACTTTGCTAACTTTTATATCATCTCCTTTCACCAAAATGCATTGGTAAAGATTGTAGCCGGGCAGTTAATATAATTTGTCAATTTGACTGGATCATGACACACCCAAGATCATGTGACTTTGGGTGTGTAACAGCAGATTAAACAGAAAGTCCTGCCCTAAATGTAGGCAGCAGGGTTCTGATAGGTGCAGGACTTAGATAAAAGAAGGAGAAAGCCGCATAGAGGGATGCGCGACTCTCTCTTTCCGAAGAAAACGCATCTGCTCTCGTCTGAGATCGTCAGCCTCCAACTTCACTGTTTCTCTGAAGAGCTTTTTGATCTTCTGCTCTCGCCTGAGATCGTCGGCCTCCAGCCCTTCGAACTGAAACTTCACCATTGTTTCTCCGAAGAGCTCTTAGACCGCTGGACCAGCTACTGGTTCCTCTGACTCTCCACGTGCAGTCGGAACTCGAGACTACCTTGTAAGCTGATCTGATAAACCCCTTTTCCATATACTCATTCTGTGAATTCTGTTAGTCTCGTGAACCCTGACCAATACAGTGGTGCACACTTATAATCCCAGTACCTGGGAGGCTGGGACCAGAAGATCGCAGGTTAGAGGCCAGCATGCAGTAACTGAGCTAGGCCCTATTTCAAAATAAAAAAGGGCGGGGGGTGAAGCTCAGAGGTAGAAAGCCCATGAGTTCAGTCCTCCAGTACCATTAAAAACAGATTATGCTACTGATTCCCCCAACTTTACTGAACTATACTTGACAAAAATTATATACCTTCAAGGCATACAATGTACTGTTTTCATCCACATACAGTTTGATCACCACAGTCCAAATAATTAGCATATCCATCACCTCATAGTTACCGTATGTGTATGTGTGTGTGGTCGGAACACTTAAGATCGCCTGCTTTACAAATTCCAGCTACACAATACATTATTATTGACTATAGTTACCATGATATACATATGATCTTCAGTAGTAATTCATTTTATTAAATGGAAACTTCAAACCCTTTGAACAAAATCCCCCCACTTGTCCCAGCCCTTGGCAACCACACTTTTACTCTCCAGGTCTGTGAGTCTGACTTCTTTGAAGTCCACATGTAAGTGAGATCTTCCAGTATTTGTCTTTCCGTACCTGACTTATTTCTGTCACCACTGACTTTTTTTTTTTTTTGTGGTACCGGGGATTGAACTCAGGGGCATTCTACCTTTGAGCTACACCCCCAACCCTATTTTATTTTTTATTTGGAAACAGGGTCTCGCTAAGTTGCTGAGAACCTTGCTAAGTTGCTGAGGCTGGCTTTGAGCCTGTGATCTTCCTGTCTCAGCCTCCCACGTACTGGGATGACAGGTGTATGCCACGATGCCCGGCTTTCTGCCACTGATCTTGAATGTCTTAGAGGGTGGCTGTCAAGTGCAGCAGCCTTATTTCACCCTCAGCACTGACAGCTGACCACCTGTATGACCTTTACCTAATCTTTTTATCCCCCTCATTTCTGAAATGGCAGGGGAGGAGGGAAGGCTAATAATAATACCTGGCATATGGGACTTTTTTGAATATTTGACCACATAGCACATGCGTAGCCTCACAGTTGTGCCTGAGACATAGTGAGGGTTGAGAGCACGTGGGTGATTATGGGATTACTAGGTATCATCGCAAGTGTTATTACCAGGGGAATCAAACCTTAGCCATTGCTATAAATAAATGCTTGAAGCTGCTCATCTTGGGGCACCTGTTGCCTTTGCATTCCAGTGAGGACCAGCTTCCATGCATACCAGTAACTCTGGAGGACTCAGGCTCAGTGTGAGGGGCGCCACACCTCATCCCGCAAAGCCATCCAAGTGAATCCCACAGATGCTGCATATTTTTAAAGAGGTCTGCCCCAAACATCCCTTCCAAGTTTGTAAAAATAAAATCCCTCTCCCCCCTTTGCATGTGCTGCTGTTCGGACACGTTTCCATTCTCTTCTGCAGAGGTAGATAATACTTTCTTGCAATCCATCACCATGCGTTCACAGAAGAGGCTCAACCTGCTCAGAATCCAAATACTAGTTCAGATTTTGTTTTTTCCTGGCTCAGAATCCCAATACTAGTTTCTTTCTTTTTTTTTTTTTTTTTGCGGTACCGGGGTTTGAACCCAGGGTACCTCCACGCTACACCCCTGGCCCTACTTTATTTTGAAACCGGGTCTCACGAAGTTACGGAGGGCCTCACTAGGCAGAGAGAGAGAGAGAGAAAGGGAGAGAGAGAGAGAGAGAGGAGAGAGAGAGAGAGAGAGAGAGAGAGAGCTGAGGCTGGCTGCGAACCCGGATCCTCCGGTCTCTGCCTCCCAAGGTACTGGGATTACAAGCGTGCACCACCACGCCCGGCTTCAGAATCCCAATACTAGTTTCTTTCCATTTCCCAGCAAGAACTTTAGCAAAATGAGGGATGCAATGTGTCACTGAGTCTTCCTATCCTTTGAAATGAAGGCAGCTTCTAGCCATTCCAGTGGTAGAATCCATGTTGAGCTGACTTTGTAAACACAGGTAGATAGAGGAAATAAATGGCCGCACAATGTAAACAGTAAATGTTTTCTGGATCCCCTGACCTTGTTCCCACCAAGTGTTGAGCATACAAAAGTCCCACGGGGGGGAGATCTTAAACTCACATTTCCCTTACAGTTGCCTTCTGTTCCTTTGGAGAGGGAGAAAGCGAGGAAGAGAGAGCCTGACCTTTAACTGACTAATGCTTCTTCCCTCGTGGTGTTCCCGAAACACCAAGGCTCATGGGCCTGCCTTCCTGCCTTCTATCTTCTGTGACACCCATCATGAACGAGTTGATGATCCATCCAGGGGAGAGGTGGCGCCTCCTATTCTGTTAAAGCAATCAGTAAAATGAATGAGGGATGGGGGAGAGAGCGTGAGACCCCGGTGCTTAATGAGCTCCGGCCTCTTTGCCGCCGATCCCTAATTTCTACAGCTTGCTAAATAAAGGCTTATTGATGTTCTTCAGTGTAAGATAATTTCCACAGATGAGCTTTAATAAAGTGAGAAGAGGGGCAGGAGGAGGCACTACAGGAAGCCAATGAAGGCAAAAGTGAAAAATGGAGAACAGCATACATTTTTATTAGGGCTCCCTACCAAGAAACCCCCGAGTGTGCGAACAGTTCACCCTCACGAAGAAGAAATACGACTTCACATCGATGCAGTCTCTCTAGGGCATGGACGTAGATGTCCTAGCAACAGGACACTTTAAGAAAAACCCTGATTATAGTCATCGATCTTTTGCTTCTCTACCTTACCCTGCACATTGGTCCTTCAAGATGACAAAGTTATTAAATAAAAAGTTGCTATTAAATAACTTATATAACTCCTTCCTGAGGTGGGGAGGTGTGGCTACTCTCCCGCCCACCATTTTGCAAGTGTTTTATGTTACCTTCTGGATCACCTACCCCACCCCCACATCCTCAAGGGGTATCTTTTGTCTGATGTGGACAGGGAGGATGTGAGTGTTCCAGAATGCCATGGAGAGGTGATTGACAGTATATGTGCATGTGAAGAATCATCAATCTTCATAGCTCTTCATAGGATACATTTTCAGAAAATGGCATGGTTAGCATGAACTGAGGGTGGAGTTTTGGGCCTTTTGATGTCAAAGTTGTCATGGGCCTGACACCTGCATAGGCCCAAGTGAAGGGTGGGTGGTTTCAAGTCGTTCGAGATAGACAAAAGTGGTTTCCAAGTTCCTGGAAAAAAACTCAGGCCACCGCTATCACCATGACCTGCACATCAGAGATGTTATCGATGTCAAAGCTGGTGGGAAATGGATGACATATTGCTTAGCTACATGAGCTTCAAAGCTAGTGTTTGGATCTGGAGTGAAACACACGGAGAGTTGTGTGCATGCTTGTTTCTATCCCTCTGAATCTCATTATGATATAAAATTACAATGCACCAACGGAAGTATGTTAAAAATAATAAATAAAACCAGGCGTAGTGGCACATCTGTAATCCTAGTACTTGGGAAGCTGAGACAAGAGGATCACAGGTTGGAGGACAACTTCAGCAACCTAGCAAGACCCAAACAAAAAAATAAAATAGGGCTGATTGTGTATCTCAGAGAGGAATGCCCTTGGGTTCAATCCCCAGTACCACACACACACAAAAAAATAAAAAATAATAATAAATAAATAAAAAGTCAATTGAAAGGGAGTGCAGAGTGTTAAGTCTAGAGAGTTTCTTCCCTTGGTTTCATAATCCACATGTCCCAGTCCCTCTTTAAGGAAAGTTCTTGAATCATGCTTCCAACAACAACAGCAACAACAACAAACATGGAACAAAGATTTTATGAAGGAGAGAAATGGTAGGCAGGAGATACGTGGCTATAGATACAAGCGAGGCTAATAGTTCCTTTGCACCAGTACAGCTGTACTGGTTGCCAAGATGTCGAACCACTTCTACCCTGCTTGATACAACTGCTGACATGATCCCTGAACACCCTTCCCCCCAAAAAACAAAACAAAAAAATCCCTGACCCTTGCCACCTGGACTCTTCCAAATATCCCCTGGTCTACCAGTCCAGCAACGAGGAGTTTAATCTGGACTCTTAGGAAGCCTTCAGGTTTATAAATTTGTTGTCATAGAGCTATTCAACTGTACATCTTCTGTGCATTATTAGATAAACATTCCATCCCATTTTGCCTTCTCTGTCTCTCACTCTCTCCTCTGTTAGATTCAATATGGGTTAATCTACTTTTCGGTCTTCTTAAATAAACAGCACTTGCTAATGTCCCTGGAATAAGTTTGTGTGTTTGCCAACAGAGAGCCCTAATTGATATGCCCATAATTTCATCACTTGGAGAGGAGCCCTGCTGCTCCACGGATTTATCTGCTTCTAGATACAGAGACAGATAAACATAGACACAGGAAGATAAAACATGGAATCACACATTTGCTATCATTGTTGAACTTACCTTTTGTGTATACTAATAGCAAACCTATTTGGGGCTCAATAAATATTGATGTACACTATAATTTTAGCTCTATAATGTGGTTTATTTCGCTGGTACTCTGTTCTTGAAGAGTTCATTTACCACCCGTCTTTTGTTATTGTAAATACAGCAGTGAAAGTATTTCCCTTCGTCAGTTTATACTGTTATAACACAATACCTGAGACGGGGTCATGAGCAATAGAAATGTATTATTATTATTTTTTTCCACAGTTCTGGAGGATGAAAAGTTCAAGACCAAGGTGCTCCGGGTTTGGGGAGTGGGAGGGCCTATTCCTCAAGATGGCGCCATCTGGATTTCCTCACATAGTAGAAGGGTAAAAGGGTAAAAGAGGGAATTCAGGCTGTGTTCTTACAATGAAAAAGTGCAGAAAAGCTAAAAGGGCTGAAACTAGTTCCCTCTAGCCCTTTTCTAAGGCACTGATCCTTTTATGACTTAACCCCTTCCAGAAGACCCCGCCTCTTAGGAACCACCGCAATGGGGATGAAGTTTCAACACACAGAATTCGGAGACACATTCAAACCATAGCAATACTCATAACTCATTTCAAGTTTTCTGCTCAGTGCCATTTCCTACAAGTGAAATCTCTCCGTCAACTATCAACAAAGTTTTAAATTATTTGGTATGCAGTTGCCCCCCCCAGAAACCAGACTTCTTAATACTTCAATTAGTTGTCTTAAGGATCAAGTTCCCTTATTCCTTCATCCATTAGCAAATAATTTGTTTAATGATGAGTCAAATTTTCCTTTTGCCAGTTTAATTGGGTAAAAATAGTATCACATTACCTTAATATGTATTTTTTTGAGTTGGAAACCATAAAAAGATATTCTCTAGTTTGAGATAATTATCCATTCCTTTTTCATTGATTTGAAATGACCATTTTCCATAAACTAAATCATAGTATATATTGGGATTCTATCTAGATTTGTGGTATCCCATAAGGTGGCCACCAGCCGACTCTGACTATTTTAATTTTAATTAATAAAAATAAAATAGAATTAAAAAATCCAGTTTCTCAGTCACACTCACTACATTTTGGATACTTAAAAGCACAGACCATATTAGACTGCAGAGCTATATATTTTCATCATTGTGGAAAGTTATATTGAATAGTGCTATTCTTGAATTTCTGTTCTCAATACATTTTAAAATTAATAGGCTTTTATGGTACTTTAAAAATTAATGTCTATTAATTTAAAGTCTTTTGAATAGGGCTATCTTATGAATATCTTTTCTTGAGATCCATTTGCTATCTTAGTCCATTAGGTCTGCTATAAGAAAATACCAGAGACTGGATGACTTACAAACAACAGAAATGTGTATCTCACAGTTCTGGAAGCTCAGTCTAAGATCAAGGCTCTGGCAGATGAGGGTCTGTGAAAGCCCTTTTCCTGGTTCATTTGCTGTCTTTCTGCTATAACCCTACATGACAGAAGGGATCTGGATGGGGCCTGCTTTATAAGGGCACTAATCCCTGCCTTAATTGAAAAACCATACTCGCTGAACTGGTGGGGGCTGAATGTGGCCCAGGGCGAAGATGCTCTGTTCTTACCAGAAATTCAGTCGTTTCAATGAACACATGTGTCTGTGTTCTTTTTGTGTCTTTGGTCAATTTCCAGAGCACTGAAATCATTGTTTTTGACAGTTTTGTCCAGTTCTGTTGCTTTTGAGGGAGGGGCTTTGTTGATATTTGTCACGCTTTGCATTTCCTGGGAGAGCGGGAGCTTCCTAGTTTGAGGAGTTACTCCATGTGTGCATATCTCTCTCAGCATGATAGATCCAGAAAACTTGACACGGGGGATGCTTAGTTTCTCAGAGCTTTACTGTGCAATTTCAGAGATGCAGCAGTTCCTGGGGGTGGGTGGGCATAGAAGGAAGTCGGAATGGAAGTGAGGGAAGTGGTCATGCATTGGTGATAGCATTTCTTCTAGACAAGAGTTTATTTTGGAACTTACTTGTCAGCAAAATGTGAACTCAGGCAGGTGTCTTATTGAGTCTCCTTGACTAATATGTCTCCTCCTCATTTTCTCTTCCTCATCATCAGGGTGAAAAAACAAAACAAAACAAAACAGAACAAAATAACATCGAACAATGTGGATGTCATCCCTAAAAGAACTCATAAAATGTCCCTTTGTGGCTTATTTATATGATTAAGTTTGAAAGTTGGTGTTCAAATGACCTACAGTATATTCATAGAAAAAAAGTATGTGGCAAATTGGAAATTCCTCCCTGCAACTGAAAAGAATTGATGAGGAGGAATTTATTCATGTATTTATGAGGGAAATATTGATAATCTAAGTTATTGGGAGGTATATTAGTCAATTGTTCCTTGCTATAATGTAATACTGAACACAAGATACTTGTGAAGGGAAGAGAAGTTTATTTAGCTCACATTTTGTGAGGCTCAAAGTCCAGAAGTGGGAAGACTCTGTTGGTTTGGCCTCTGGTTAGGGTAGCAGGTGGCCACACATCATGGCGGAGTGGAGTAGGAATGAATGGTCACAGTTCCAGCTGCAGCCACTGGTATCATCTATCGAGTTGGGTCATCCCCAGAACTTCACTAGAGGGATCATGAAAATCTCTATATCCCCAGGATCCGCTAGTCTTTGCTTCCCCCCGCCTTCTTATCAGTACAAAATAAAAGCCGCTACTAAATATTTTACAGATGCAATGGGGTTAGAGGTGAAGTGGTTGAGTGTGTGTATGAAATAAGATTGGCCATAAGTTGACAGTTTCCAGTCAGGTGACTCATACGTGAGATTTTATTATAGTCTTCTAACTACTGTTGAATGCATTTGAAATTTTTTCATAATAAAGTATTTTAAAAAGGAAAAGGAATAAATGCTATTAGGGATTAACCAGAACGAATTCCCAGCAGCAGCTGCTAAGATGGCCATAGTCAGCAATGTCCTCATCCTGAGTCCCACAGAGGGTGCAAAAGGTAATCAGGGAACTGCAGCCTCGCTGACATGTGTAGCTTGTTGGATTAATTACACAGTTCCGCTTTCTGCTGCGTGCCCAGAAAAGAAATCTGAAAGAGCTATAGAGCCTTTGTAGAGGACACCAATGGGTCACCAGCCAGATTCACATTTAATGCCGTGAGGATTGATCGCTCTTCTACCCGGGGTTGCACGAGGTGACTACTGAGACCTACATAATTGCTACATTTGGACAGATTTTCAGCCTTCTGGAGACCAGGAAACCTCATGTGGCCTCCCATGGAGTATTATTATTACAGTCAGTTATCTAAATAAACGTGTAATCTGTAACTTCCAGCATGAATTACCTATTTCACAGCCCGCTCCAGCGCATGAAAGAAATCAGGGAGAGACAAAGAGATTCGTTTTATCTTTTTTATTTTTTATTTTTGTAATTCCATCCACTGTGAGTCAATCAATGAAACTAGAGCTCATTAATTAAGTGAGCTGACCTCTGAGGGGTAACGCGCAGCGTCTGGAGGTGTCCAGCTCATCAAGGGAAGTAGGTGGAGGTGTGACCTGCTGGACTGCAGCTGAACTTCACAGACTTTGATCCTCTAAAGTCTTGGTGCTTTCTCCAAGTGGGAGCCTGTGTTAGCAGCAGCAGCAGCAGCAGCAGCAGCAGCAGCAGGGGGCCTGTTAGCATGTGGATCCTTGGACCTCACCCCAGACCTGCTGAACAGAATCTGCCTTTAAAGATCCTAAATGATTTATATGCATAATGAAGTTTGAGAGGCCCTGGTGTGAGATGATCCAACCCCCCAGGCACCCCCAAGGCTTTCCAAAATCTGAGCTCACTGCTGAGGTCTGAGGAGGAAGGACATATTTGATGTGTTAGTTGACTTGGGCTCTGAAGTCAAACCAGAAGGATACAAATACTAGATGAACCTTCTACCCATTGTGTGCCTTGGGGTAAGTTGTCAATGTCTGTATCTTCAGTTTCCTGGACTAAAAAAGTGGGATATGAGATGTCTTTTTCTATGGGATTGTGTTCTGTGTGCCAAGCTCAGAACATATTACCAACAGTAATATGCCCTTGGTAGACGTTGACCGTCATCATTACTATTATTGGAGGACGCAGATACTGAAGGCATAGTTTGGGAAAATATACAATGCCCTGTACTGCAGACCTTAATTTTCCTTTGATTGAAATGATTAGATCCTTTGCTTACTTCCTCCAGGTTTAGGTCTCTGCAGGAATGCATAGACTCTGTCCACTTGAATCCTAAACCCTCTTTTTTTCTTCTTAATGCAACTGTGGGATTAGTTCATTTTTTTTGAAGTTTGCTGCTTTGAAAAGTAGGCCAAAATGAAAAATACTTTCTTGTTTGCCCACATTATTTGCAATTCAGCAACAGAGAGCTGCTCAACTGGACCATCTCCACATTTAGGCATCTCAAAGGAGCCGAATGGGGGGGGATCCTGAAATGCTTTTCTTAAAATATTATTCTAGTCAAAATCTGGTAAATGCCTAGGTTTCTAAAACTCATAAAGGCCGGGCGCATGCTTGTAATCCCAGTACTTTGGGAGGCGGAGACCGGAGGATCCAGGTTCGCGGCCAGCCTCAGCTCTCTCTCTCTCTCTCTCTCCCTGTTTCTCTCTCTCTCTCTCTCTCTCTCTCTCTCTCTACTTAGTGAGGCCCTCCGCAACTTCGTGAGACCCAGTTTCAAAATAAAGTATAAAAAAAATAGGTTCGGGGGTGTAGCACGGAGGTAGAACGCCCCTAGGTTCAATCCCCGGTACCACAAAAAAATAAATAAATAAATAAATAAATAAATAAAAATTAAAAAAATAAAACGCTGGGCGTGGTGGCGCACGCTTGTAATCTCAGTACTTTGGGAGGTGGAGACCGGAGGATCCGGGTTTGCGGCCAGCCTCAGCTCTCTCTCTCTCTCTGTCTCTCTCTGTCTCTCTCTCTACCTAGTGAGGCCCTCCGCAACTTCGTGAGACCCGGTTTCAAAATAAAGTATAAAAAATAGGGCCGGGGGTGTAGCGCGGAGGTAGAACACCCCTGGGTTGAATCCCCGGTACCGCAAAAAAAAAAAAAAAAATAAAGGTCATAAAAATTACTTTGGTTGTTTTTCTGTTTTGTTTTTGTGGTAATGGGGATTGAACCTATGGGTACTCTACTACTGGGCTACATCCTTCGTCCTTTAATATTTTATTTTTGTTTCTTTTAATTTTGAGAAAGGATCTCTCTATGTTGTCCAGGATGGCCTTGAAATTGCAATTCTCCTGCCTCAGCCTCCCAAGTGTCTGGGATTATAGGAGGTACTGGGGAATGAAATTGACCAAATTATGCTATGTGCTTGTACAACTATGTACCAATGAATTCCCACTATCATGTATAATCATAATGTATCGATGAAAAGAAATCTTAAAAAATTACTTTGGGAGTCAGATGGGGATATGGGGAAGGGGGACGTGGAGCCACTGTTCCATATGAACGGCATTCTTACAGGGCTCTCTCCCTTCCACCCCCAAATACTGTGTCCTATTTTTCTCATTCAATTCCCTGATGTACTACCTATCCCTTTCAGAAAATAAATAAATTTAAAAAAACCGCTTATAACAATGAGAGGAAATTGGACATGAGAATGTGAATTCCACATAACTGGATGTAGATGAAAGACTTGTGGGTAGTGATGAATGAGAAAGACTTTTACCTAACATACCTCTCTGTGTCTCCCTTTACTTCACTGTAAAATGGGTGAAATCGTGTCTACTTCACGAGTCGGAGGTAATTCCTGTACTAAGCATGGGAATAACTGCCATCTTTAAAGCAGCTCTCAAAAACCACAGTGCACGAGAATCGCCTAGAGAGCTTGCGCACCCCTCCATCTGGGGCTCACCCCCAAGGATTCCCAATAAGCAGACCTGAGGCAGGGGTCTAAGGATTTGCAGTCCTAACAAGCTCTTCCCCAGTGATGCTGATGCTGATGCTGCAGGTCCAAGGGACTCACCTTACTAGTGCGGATCCAGAGCATATGCCCTATGTTGGTTTCACTCTGTATTTTCTCTTTTGACTGTGAAAATAAAACCAAAAACGGGAACCCAGAAGGTCCTAGCTAAGGGCTTTGCCAATGACTGCATCTGACTGAGTTTTCATTTCGATTTGAATTAGTGAATTTTGAACACCTGTTCCCATGGCCAAACCCCTCCGCAGGCCTGCGGTGGGATGGTGTAGAGGCCGTGTGGTGCAGAGGTGGGGGGAGCAGGCTGGCTCAGGCTTCACAGTGGGATACCATTTTCGTGACCCCCTCCAGTAAGGTGTCCATAGTCAAGTGTCTTGACCTTGCCTTGATTTTTTGACTTTTGTCTTTTCCAAATTGGAGATCATATTATTACATCCTTTTTAGGATTTTTGGGGAGATTAAATAAATTAATATGCGGAAGGCATTTGCAACAGAGTTTAAAACGCAGAATATCTCAGTCCAAGATAGATGTGATTATTGCCACAGCTCTCGGGGCGCCTCTGTAGGAGTGTTTGTGTTTGTGTGTGTGTGTGTGGTATTGGGGATTGAACCCAGGAGCATTCTACCTCTGAGCTACACCCCAGTCCTATTTTATTTTTTATTTTGAAACAGGGTCTCACTAAGTTGCTGAGGACCTCACTAAATTGTTGAGACTGGCCTTGAACCTGTGATCCTTATATCTCAGCCTCCCAAGTACTAGGATCACTGGAAGGTTAAAGGTATTTTCCCCTTGTGATTTTTTTTATAGAAATTACCTTTGGTAATTGGACAGTCTAAGTATTCTCCTTTTATTCACAGAAATGGTGAAATAGAAGTTCTTGAGGCCATTTGCCCAAACAAATGGCACCATCAAGATTTGTTTTCCGGGCTTAACCTCCTGGAAGTCCATAGTCTTCCTCTTTGTTTATTGTCAGCTCACTGACAGGAGCATGCATAGTTCTGGACTGTCTAGCTTGATGAACTCCTCAAGGCCCCTCTTCCACACATCCCAGAACATATTTCTGAAGGCACTGACTGCCCATTGACCTCTGAAAAGGATTTATCTGACATAAGAGCAAAAACAATTATCAGGAGGCTCAGCCAAGTACATTTTGGTGGAAACAGAACCCGAGATGTTAGTTTCTGTTGAGAGCTACTGTTCTCATTGTAAAATGCCCAGGTGAAATGCAGGCCCTAAATAAGAATGATGAGAAGCTGGGTGTGGTAGTGCACGCCGGCAAATCACAGCACTTGGGAGGCTAAGACAGGAGGATTGCAGGTTTGAGGCCATCTTCAGCAACTTAGTAAGACCCTCAGCAACTTAGCAGAGCCATGTTTTCAAATAAAAAATAAAAACATAGGGCTGGGGGTGTAGCTCAAAGTATAATACCCCTGGGTTCAAACCCAGCATGAGAGAGAGAGAGAGAGAGAGAGAGAGAGAGAGAGAGAATGAGAATGGTGGGTGCACATTCAAACTGAGAACATTAGAATAAGGATTGGCCGTAAGAAAAAAGAACAAATCTTGTACTATGGCAGCGGGGATTAGCTTTGCAACTCTCTTAGAATTTTTTCCTAAAGGCTCCAGGTTCAAGAAGTGAGATTTCCACTTTCTCCCTGTCTTCTTAAGGACCCACTGAAATACACGCAAAGAAATAAATTCAAGAGTAAACTAATAATGGCTAAGCGGATGGTGAATGCTAGAGAAGGCATGCCCACGCAAGCAATTGGTACAATAACACGTTCCAAGACTAAAGGCAGTTAGAGTGTTGATAGATATGATAGGCAAAGCAGCCACAGTCTGTAGGGTGCTAGGAGAAGCTGGTAGAAAGGATGAGCATGTATGGGCTGGAGAAGTCTTGGGGGAGCTCTGGACTTGCAGGTGACAGGGACATCAGGGCTGCAGCAAGGTTAATGACTGCAGATCTTCCACAGAGCTCACTGCATTAGTCACCAACCTCATCTCCCTGCCACCACCACCACCACCTCTCACAGAGCAGACTCCTTGGCATTTTGTGAAAAGCTGAACTAAACTAAAATAAAAAATGATAGTTTGAAAGGGAGTTGAATAACTTAACTGCAAAAAGGTAGAGATATGAAAGTCTCAGGGAGGGGGAAGAATGTTCCTCATCTAGGCAAGACACTGGCATCATGAGCTCTAAGAGAAAGAGTCTCCTATGGACACTTGGTATCCCCTAGTGTGCAAAGAGAAAGGGAGCAGGAGGCAATAAATGAGGAGAACTCATTTATTTTTACAACATGTTTCAGAAATTAGGCATAATACTGTAATAACTCAGAGATAACCAAGAAATAAAATGGTGGTCATTTGAACAACAGAACAGGGATATCCTACCATGTAGAAAACCTGAATACCTCTCCTTCAGTGGAGTTTTTTAAAAACATCATTCTGTGACAATCTCTATAAAAAAAAAAAGAAATAGGAGAACCCAGAATATGAGGTTTGTCACTGAAAGAAGTTTAAATCCAGAATGAAAAGAAATGCCCCAGAGGCACTGATCTTTCCACATTAGGGTATTGATTTGTATCACTTATGGATTACCTATGTGGTAATATATAACATAAAATTGAGTCCTGTGCCAGGTATGCACCTTAGGGTTTTTGCGTACTTTCTATTCAGTGTTGAAATCTGATGTCCCTGGGACCCAGAAGGTAGAACTAGAATAATATTTTGATATTTCATTTAGTGGTTTCCAACTTTCTACATTCAGAAAATTAAAGGAGGGAAGGCAAAGCTATCATTGTTTGGTACATGTGTCTTCATTCTCATTTTATTTATTAATGTATTTAATATTATATATTTTTTGTACTGGGAAATGGAGGCATTTTGCCTGCAAGCTATACCCAGTCCTTTTTTACTTTTTATTATTTTTAAACAAGCTCTCACTAGGTTGCCAAGAATCTTGCTAAGTTCCCGAGGCTGTCCTCAAATCTGCAATCCTCCTGTCTCAGCCTTCCAAGTACTGGGATTACAGGCTTGTGCCACCATGCCCGGCTTCATTTTAAAATATAAAATAATATTACACCATGTACCAAGTGTTCCACATTGGGTCTTTACCTACTTTCTCCACACATTTCCCTCTCCTAGATCTATTCGTTGATTGTCCCGTGTTTGGAGGCATTCATGAGCATAGGACTCAGAAATTTCTTTTTTGTCCACAAGGAGGCACTCTCAGTTGAATCTATCTTCTTGAAATAGCCACATTCGATAGTAAATTACTGGTTTGTGGCTAAAACATCCAAGCTCATTTGATGTTGCAGACCTTTCTCAGCAAGGGTTTAAAAACAAAACTTTAGATGGAGAATGGAAATATGATTCTGGAGTCTCCGCTCATCTATGATGGAGGGTTGATTCGAAGAGGGAGGGGGGAAGAAGTCATAAAGAATGTATAGTAGAAATAATGCCATGAACATTGACAAAATTGCCAATTCCAATCTCAAAGACTTGTGGGGTGAGGGTGAGGGAGTAGAGGGGAGGACCTGGGGTGGGAGGGGACCAAGAGTTGTGTGCATGTATTTTGCTAACACTCTGCACCCCAATATGATGTAAAATTATAATGCAACCAATAAAAAACTTATTTCAAATAAAAAATGATTCTGTATAATGTCCTTAAATTAAAGAAGTTTCCTCTAGGGACCTTGAGGGGACCTACCACATCTTGGAGACTAAATCTTGCTCAAAAATGAACTTCCAATTTATTACTTGCAGTCCTGGTTTCCCTGATATTACGTTGGATCTGGAGAGCTAATAGCAGTAACACATCAAAAACTCAAAGCTAATCTAACGTTTTCTGCTGTAGAAATTTAAAGTAGAGGGAAAGTAGTACAAGGATATTCAACAAATATTTAGTCTCGTAGGGAATTTAAAAAAACATTATTCCCAAGAACAGCTTAACTCTAAGTTGAAATTTTTAAACTTATTTCAGTTACTTCAGTTTATCTTGGAGCACAGAATTTTTTCCCCCTTCTATTTGTGACATCAACATAGCTCAGCAAATTTTGGTCTGGCAAAACCTAACCCAGATTAATTCTGTCTTTTTTTCTTTTTCTGTTTTACAAATATAATGTAAACTTAGATGGTGACTTTCAGAAATCAAACTTCCGGACTCAATTTTGTGCTAATGGTCCACCTCTTAATGTGGTATTTCTATCCATATTTTCAGCCAATATTTACTGAGTGCCTCTTCTGAGTCAGGCCCTTCTCTAGGTGCTACCATTAGAGAGAAAATTGAGACATGATTTCCTGCTTTTAAGAGGATGCAGTCTAACAAGTAAAGAAGCATTCTGCTTCTTGTTCTTATTTATTCAGATTTTGACTTATGAGTGATATTTTAGAGGAAATTATCTCTTGGTATTATAAGACAAGACCACCTGGGCATGGTAGCACCACAGGTGTATAAGTGCTGCCTGTAATCCCAGTACTTGGGAGGCTGAGGCAGGAGGATCATAGGTTTGCAGCCAGCCTCAGCAACTTACTGAGGACCTCCGTAACTTAGTGAGACCCTGTTTCAAAATAAAAAATAAAATAGGGCTGGGAATATACCTCAGAGGTAGAACAACCCTGGGTTCAATCCCCAGCACACACACACACACACACACACACACACACACACACACACAGATAAAATCAACTTATGGGCACTAAACTCATTACACTTAAATTTACTTTAAATATCCTGCAGTAAGTAAGCCTAGGTAGTAACCACTCTAGGTTTTGAAGACACAGAATTAGAAGTCAGTCATTGTCCCAGAGTCTATAGGGAGAGACAAATATCTACACATATTGTTGCAATATCATATGACTAAATGAAGCCATTCACAGCTTAGAATGGGTGAGGTAAGGTTTCACAGAGTAGGTAGCATTGGAATTGGTAGAATGAGAGTATATAGGGAAGTCAGTAAAGGCAAGATTTTATATGTGAATGTTTTATGGGAAAGGAAGAGAGAAAGACTGGGAAAGACACAGGAACCAGAGACAAGTACCTTATATATTATTCTGAGGAATTACTCTAGATTTGATTGCATGGAGAGTAAATGTCTAGTATGGATGAACTGACAAGACTAAATAGAATCCTTCCATAGCAGTCATTTATAGCTTTTCTACGTTCTTTCTTCCCTCCCACTCAAATTATTGGCATGGTCTTACACAATAGTCAAGAATGATAAGTATCAATATATTGATCAAACAAAACCTATTAGCATTTCAAAATGATTAATTCATTCAATAAAGAGACAATGGAGAGAAATAAAGCAAACCCCTTACTTCAATATTCTTATAGCTGGGTAGAAAGCAGAGAGACATGTGCTCATTCATTCATTCATTTAATAAGCATTCATTACACCCAATAAGTATGATGGTGTTTTTAAGTAGTGATGATATAGCAGAGATGAAACATGATCGTTTTCTGCCTATAAGAGCTTACATTCTAAGGTAAAGAAAAAGAAGCAACAAATATATAACCAAGCAAATAAATGCATGTGGAAATTATTTGTGGATAATAGCAAATGTTAACATAAAACTAAAAGGAAAGAAAAGGATTGGACAGATATAAGGGAGGGTACTGGAGGCTGGGAAGAGAAGATATTTGAACTTTTGACTTAAAGAATTGGAAGGAGTCACCCATACAACGTTCTAGGGAAAGAGTATCCCAGGCAGTCAGAAAAGTGAATGTCTTGAGGAAAAACTAGCTGGCATGTTTGTAGAACCGAAAGCAGGCACAGAAGATGGGCTTTAGTAAATAAAGGGCAGAGTTTTATGAGAAGTTCAGAAAAGCAGGAAGGGATCTGCTCTTATAGAGTTTGGAAATATATGGTGAAGAATTTAGGTTTTATTCTAATTACAGGAAGCAGGCAGCTGATGGTTTCAAAAGTAAATCGATCTATTGTCAATTAATTAATAAAATATGACTTCATCTACGAGGCTCAGAAGGGAAGCCTTGTAGGGAAGGAAATCAGTAAAGAAGCTATTTTAGTAACCCAGGCAGAGTAGACAGTGGTAAACATTGATATGACAATAAGTGGTCAGACCTACCCTATATTTAGAAAATAGTATCGATAGATCTTCTGTGTTATCTAGTATAGACAGATCTTAGCTTTGATATGCAAGTGGAGGAAAAAATAACCAAGAATGATTCTTATTTTGTAGGGACAGGCTTAAAAGTAGGGTAGTGATGTAATGGTGATGTCATTTATAAAAGTCAGGAAGATTCTAGAAGGAACATACTTCCAGAAGGAAAACAACAGTTTTGTTTTGGTATGCTTAGCTTGAGATGTCTGTTAAACATTTAAGAGATATCCAGTAGGCAGTGAACATGTTGAGAGATAGAAGTGGGGAACAAACCTCAGTGGACATTGGATGTGTGTCAAGACTGTCTTCCTAGGAACTGGGGAATCAGCCTTCAGTTTGGGGTGGTTTCTGGGCAATTGGCTGATATATTAAGAGTGGTTATGTTACATTTGGTCCTAAGAAAACCCAACTTATGGCAGCAGTAAGACAGAGTAAGACTGGCACTTTTTTGGACTTTGAGTTGGGTGATGTTTCCTTTTATAATACGAATGATAGGTCTCCTCTCCATACTTTTAATGACTCTTTGACAAGAGCCATTTGGCCTTATTTCTGTGTTAGAACACTATTTTATGATGTGAGACTATAATTCAGCAATATAAATATAAAAAATATCAGTGACAGTGATAATACCAGAAGATAGCAGTTTGGGAAGCATCTGTGTGTGTGTGTGTGGGGGGGGTAGAACACTCTGGTTTTTATCTCCAGTATCATGAAACAAAAACAGAAACAACAAAAAACCAAGAGTATAGAGGAGGAAGTTCCTGAGGAAATGGAGAAATTGAACAATGGTTAGAAACTTATAAACATGAAAGAAATGAAGAGACATTGGATATAGAACAGAAGACCTAAAATATATCTAATCGGGAAATCCTGGTAAGAATGGGTCAAAAGAATATATAGAAAGTAGCAGAGATTGTTCAAAAATTTAAGCCATGAAACTTGATACTAAGAAATCACAAGGAATCTCAACCATGAAAAAGAAAAAAGAAAAAAAAACACCCACATCTAAACACATAATAGTGAGTCTGTACAAAACTAAATAAAAAGAGAAAATCTGAACAGCGAGTGAAAAATGTGATTGTCTCAAAGTAGAAATAAGACAGCTAATTTTTTTCAGCAGCGAAAATAGAACTCAAAAACTGTCAGTAATGCCATAAAAGTTGCTGAAAGATTCCTAAAGTTGTTTAAAGAGGATAAAATAAAGATATGTCAGAAAAAACAAAAACAAGTTTTCTACCCAGACAACTTCATTAAAAGGACTTCAGAATAAAGGAAAATAATCCCAAAGCTACTCTACATGCAAAAGGAATTGTGAGCAAAGAAAATCACGGGTAAATGTTAACAGGCACTGACAGTACAGAAGAATATGTTTAATGTCTAATTTACAGGGTTCCCAAAAATGCAGAAAATATGTATTTTTAATGTCTAATTCATATGTAACTAAAAACAATACAAGCTAAAAATGGAAGGCAGTATATGAAGTTAAAACTGTCTAATGTTCTTGTTTGAAAGGAGCAGAAGGATACTTATTTGACTTTTTAAAGTTATGTGCATTAGAAATTCAAAGCAAATGCCAACGAAATGCACAGTTAGCTGAAGAAGGAAAATGAACAAAGAAACCCTCAAAAAATTAAAAGGAAGTGGAAAGTGTGAGAAATTTAAGAAAAAATAAAAAACAAAAATAGTGCAGTTGTCACAATAATCAAAATGTATTAAAATATCCTGTTAAAATATGTAGACTGTCTTACTATATGCAGTGTACAGAGACATACACAAAACATCAAAACAAAGAAAAAAGACCATAGCAAAATAAAAGGAAAAGGCATATAGAGGTGTTAAAAAGTTAAGTAACTTGGACCCACCATCGCAGAAAGGATGATTTAAAAAGCTGTGAAGTGATTCTGACTTCTGCCATGACAGAAGCATGAGGTTACTTCCCCAAAAATGCAACAATAAAATTGAACAAAATATGCCAGGTGTGGTGGTGCACACCTGTAATCCCAGTACAGGGAGGATGAGGCAGGAGGATCCTAGGTTCCAGGCTAGTCTCTGCTATGTAGCAAGACCCTGTTTCAAAATAAAAAAATAGAAAGGGCTGAGGGTGTAACTCAGAGGTAGACTGGCCTTGGGTTCGATCCCTAATGAAAGAAAGAAAGAAAGACTAGGACAAAATAGCCGAAAACAACCATTTTGGTAGTTAGGAATTCATCTAAAGTCTTACAACAAATTGATGTGTTTATTCTTTTTTTAAAATATATTCATTTATTGGTGCATTGTAGTTATACATTTTGATAAGTGTCAGAGTATCAGAAGCATGCATGCACACATTGCTCATTTAGCCCTCCCTCAAATCCCACCCAATTCCCTCCCCCTTCCCTCCTTTTTGTGCTCAGCATGGTGAACTTGGGTGTAAAGAATTTGAGGACATGGCACTCTTGCCTGGGGCTATGTCCATCCCTGTCAAGCTCCATTCGTAAGGTTTTCAGTTTGCAGATAGTGGACTATAAAACAACAGACTTCATCGTCATTGCCAGGTAGGGGTACATTTGAATTTCAGCACTGTCAGTTAAAAAGGCAAGTGGACAGGGTAGCCAATTGCTGCTCTTTGGGGGACAAAAGCCAGACTAGTGGCCTAGACAGGGATTTGACAAAGAGTTTCTGAGGGTGACAGATATCAAGAACTAAACTTCTCGCATGTCCAGGGATGACTGGAGGCCGTGTAGAACCCAAGCCACTCACACTTCCCTGACTGACAAAGCTGTCACCTGTGCAGAGCTGACAACAGAGAGCAGCAAATAGTCAAAGCCAGAGAAGGTTCAAAGGGAGCTGAAACTTTAGTGTAATCTCCAACCCACAAACAAATTCATTAGCAGATAATGGAAACCTTCATGACTTCAGATATCTGAGTTCAACCTCTGATTAAGCCCTGGCTGAAGAAGGAGCTAAAGTGGGGCTGGGAGAAATCATTAAGAAGTCAAATTTAAACAGAAGAAGAAGAAAAAAAAAAAAAACAGGCAAAGAAACCTGGTGTGGTGGTGCGTGCTAATACTTGGGAGGCTGAGATAGGAGGATTGCAGTGTAGTGAAGGAACCGACATACCAGACTCCAAAAATCCAAGTTTGAGGTCTTTATTTTACCGGCCGGCCAGGGCTACATGCCTAAAAAGTGTAGCCCTATTGATGGCCGCTTATATAGGAAAAAAGTAGTTTCACAGGATCAAAAGTTTAAGTTCACATAATTTTAGAATGATGGAAGACAGACCATTTAAGACCAAACTATACATGCTTACTTTATAATAGACATTGCTTTGATTTTCTACATCTGCGTAAGAAAACTGGCAGGGGTACAGAAGCCAAGGTTAAGCATTATGCAGCATTAGCAAAGTTCACGGCAAGCCTGCCTTAACTCAAACATTCTTAGTGGAGCTTATGGCCTTGTAGTGCTTAGGGTGGCAATATGGAGTTACTAGTGTTAAAATTTAAGCATACCTCATCTCAGCAGGCTTGCAGTCAGCCTTAGCAACTTAGCGAGGCCCTCTGCAACTTAGTGAGGCCCTCTGCAACTTAGTGAGGCCCTCTGCAACTTAGACTCTGTTTCCAAATAAAAAATAAAATAGGGCAAGGGGGTGTAGCTCAGAGGCAGAATGCTCCTGGGTTCAATCCCCAGCACCACACTAAATAAATAAATAAATAAATAAATAAATAAATAAATAAAAGAGCAAAGACATTAGCAGGAACACATCATGGGGGAGATACCACAAATTTTATGCAGGCAAGTTACTAAGCAATCAGACATGAACAACCTCACTCATGGGAGGTGGGGAGAAAGAACTCACAATTGCTACAATATGTTATCTAAGATGTCTAATATTTGAGAATATATTGCAAGATGTCCAAGAAATAGAAAGTGTCATCTATGCTCAGCATAAAAAAATAAAAGGTCCATAGAAACTATGTCTGAGTGTTCTCAGATGTTGGGTTTTTCAGACAATTTAAAGCTGATATCAAAAGCATGTTAATGAGACAAAGGAAGACACTTTAAAAAGAAAATGTAGCGACCATGAGCCAACAAATACAATCTCAAAACGATAAAAAAATGGAAATTAGGTGGTAGAAAATTATTATTATTTTTTTGAGGTACTGGGGATTGAACCCAGGGGTATTCTACCTCCAAGCTACACCCCCAGCCCTATTTTTTTTTATTCTTTATTTTGAAACAGGGTCTCACTAAGTTGCGGAGGGCCTAACTAAGTAGCTGAGGCTGGCCGCGAACCTGCAATCCTCCTGTCTCAGCCTCCCAAGTACTGGGATTACAAGCGTGTGCCACCATGCCCGGCAGGTGGTTGAAAATTATAATAAGTGAAATGAAAAATTTATTAGAAGGATGCAGCAGCGGATTTCAAATGGCAGGAGAATTAATAAAGCTCAAGATTGATTGACCCACTGGGCATGGTGTCTCATGCCTATAATCCCAGTACTTGGAAGCCTGAGACAGGAGGATCACGGGTTCAAGGCCAGCCTCAGCAACTTAGTGAGAGCCTGTTTGAAAGTAAATACAATACAATACAATACAATACAATACAATACAATACAATACAATGATATAGGGCTGGGGGTGAAGCTCAGAGGTAAAACGCCTCTGGGTTCAATCCCTAGCACCATAAACAAACAAAATTAAACACTCTGAGGAATACGTGGGCAAAAGATTGAAAAAAAGCAACAACAAATGAACAGTTTCAAAGAACACTGGAACAAAATCCAGCAGACCAATCACATGTAATGGCAGTCTCAGAAATAAAGGAGACAGAAAAATGGACAGAAATTAATATTTGAAAAATAAAAATAATAACTGAAAACTTTCCAACTTATATAAAAAAACAATAATCCAGAACACAGTCAGCACTCCGTATCCACATTTTCTACATCCATGGATTCAATCAACTGCAGATTGTAAATAATTTTTAAAAAGGCCTCTAGATTGAATGTGTACAGATTTTTTTTGTCATTATTCCCTATACAATATAGTTCAATAAGTATTTACATAGCATTTAGATTGTATCAGGAACTATGATTAGAGGTGATTTACTGTACAATGGGGTTGCATAGGTTATGTGAAAATACTATACTATTTTTTATAAGGGATTAGAACATCTACAAATTTTGACACAGAGGGATGATTACACTAAGAAGCTGCGAGCTCGATGCTCGGTACAGCTAGACAGATCAGAGCCCACACTGAGGGAAGTCAAAGATGAGGTCATTTTGAAAGCAGCAGGAAAGAAGTGACTCATCACAGAACCAGAAAAACAGATGACAAGCTGCTGACTTTTAATCAGTAGCAACAGAAATCACATGAGATGACATGCATAGCGTTCTCAGAGAACAAGCAAAATGTCAGTCAGGAATTCTATAACCAGCAAAACTGTGCTTCAGTGATTAAGACCAAAGAGACCTTCCCAGATAAGCGAAGATGGAAGTGACGGTATCTACCCTAATAATAATAGTAATATTATTATATAATATTACTACCCTAATAATAATAGTAGAAATGACCTACCCTAATAATAATAGTAGAAATGATTATCTGGTTGAATGGAACTGACACCAGATGGTAACTTGTATCCTCAAGAAGTAATGAAGAGAGATGAGAAACTAAAAATATGTGACTAATTACTAAAAAACACTATAATAATAATTAATTAATGATAATAATAAATAACCACATTAATATTATCATTATAATTATGATAATTATATAATTAATATATAATATAATAATAAGTATTATTGTTATTGAGTGGTACTGGGGATTTAACCCAGGGGCACTCTACCTCTGAGCTACACCCCCAGCCCTATTTTTTTTTTTTATTTTGAAACAGGGTCTTACTAGGTTGCTGAGAGTCTCACTACATTGCTGAGGCTGGCTGAGAACCTGAGATCTTCTTGTCTCAGCCTCCCAAGTACTTGGATTACAGACATGAGCCACCATGCTTGGCTCCAAATATATGACTTACAGTTTATTCTACCTTCTTTAACAGACATAAGGAGATGTAAAGCAATGGCTGTAACACTGTATTGTTGCTGTGTAACATATATAGATTTAACACGCATGATGGTGATAGTACAAAGTGTGGGGTAGAAAAGGAGACACTGCCTGCCGCACTTAAGGTATACAGATATAGATATATAGATATAAATGAGAGAGAGAGAGACTTGCTATGTTGCCCAAGATGGCCCCAGGCTCAAGATCCTCCTGCCTCAGCCTCCCAATTCTACCACCATGCCAATCTAAGAATACTATCTATGTCATATTTAAGAACAACATACTATAGATACAGCAATTTTTTTTTTTTTTTGCGGTACAGGGGATTGAACGCAGGGGTGTTCTACCTCCGCGCTACGCCCCTGGCCCTATTTTTTATACTTTATTTTGAAACTAGGTCTCACGAAGTTGCGGAGGCCTCACTAAGTAGAGAGAGAGAAAGACAGAGAAACAGGGAGAGAGAGAGAGCTGAGGCTGGCCGCGAACCCGGATCCTCCGGTCTCTGCCTCCCAAAGTACTGGGATTACAAGCGTGCGCTACCACGCCCGGCCCTTAGATACAGCAATTTTTTAAAAGCCTAGCTGAAATCCAAAGAAGCAAGCTTTGTTTCTTCATTGCTGTTTATGTTTTTAAATTAAAAAAATATTAAGTGCACAGAGTTGAGTTAGATAGATTCTTCAGTTCAGAAAACACTCTGATCCATGGTTCTGAAAGTCTTTTAATTTGTGGCTTCCTAGTGTTTCAGTTGTTATTCCCAGTGTCCCCCCTGACAGGTGATCCATTCTGTGTGTATGTGTGTGTGTGTGTGAGTGTGTGTGTGTGTGTCTGTGTGTGTGTGTGTGTGTGTGAGTGTGTGTGTGTCACTGGGGATTGAACCCAGGGGCTTTCTACCTCCGAGCTATACCCCCAGTCCTAATTTATTTTTTGCTTTTTGAAACAGGGTCTCACTAGGTCGCTGAGGCTGTCTTTGAACCCGCCATGCCATCCTCCATCCTCAGCCTCCCAAGTACTAGGATCATAGGCGTGCGCCACCATGCCTGGCTTAGGTGACCCATTCTGATATCTCTCTCTACTATATAAACATGCTGCTTTGTCTAGTGCCTTGTATTTTGTTGTAAGTTTTTATTTTACAAAAATGCTACTCTATATATTTTATTTTCATTTCTTTTCTCAATAATGTGCATTTAACTTCTGCCCCTAAATAGTATACACATTTATCCACCACCTTTTTATCTATGTTCTTTCTTAATGATGAACTCCTAATATTCCTCCATCTCCCAAGTACCAAAATAACGGTGGGAAGAACAAAAATGTTTAAAAAACTTATTTTGATTCTTATATATTGGTCACAGGAACAAATACGTTTGGCTGAATTTTTGAAGGTGCAAGGAAGGATTCTTTTTCAATAAATGGTGCTTGAGCAATTGAACATTCATAGGCAAAAAAAAAAATGAGGCTTAACTTAAAACTCAGATCGTGTACAGAAATTTACTCAAAATACATCACCAATCGAATTTAAAAGCTAACTTAACGTTAACATCAAATCCATTGGGAAAATA
Source organism: Glis glis (assembly GCA_004027185.1). Lineage (NCBI taxonomy): Eukaryota > Metazoa > Chordata > Mammalia > Rodentia > Gliridae > Glis > Glis glis. The sequence goes on from PVJS01004195.1 coordinate 60,325, forward strand.
CACAGGAGAAAATCTTCAGGGACTAAAAGGAGTTCTCAGTTTTGACATGAAAAGCAAGTTCCATAAAAGGAAGGACTGATGAATCGTACCTCATCAAAATTTAAAACTTTTGCTCTGTGAAAGATTTTGCGAAGAACTTGCAAAAAAGAAGGTATAGAGTAGCAGAAAATACTTGCAAGCCACAGAGACAAAAAAGAACTAGGATCTGGAATATATCAACAACTCTTGATACTCAACATGAAAGAAACAAACAGTCTAGTTAGGAACGGGCAAAAGGCGTGAACCTACATTTAACTGAAAAGTATACATATACACACATAAATAAATAAACACACACACACACACACACACACACACACACACACACAAAATGAGTCCATGTAAAACTGATGAAGTCTAAATAAAGTGAGTGGATTGTCAATCAATGTCAGTCTCCTGGTTATGATTTTGTATTGTAGTTATACAAAAGTTTAGCATTGGGGGAGACTGTGTGAAAGGTATGTGTAATCTTTGTATTACTTCTTACCACTGCATGTGAATAGGTGGGCATGGACAGTTGTCTGAAAATTAAAGTTAATGAAGTTAAGCTGAGTGTGGTGGTACATGCCTATAATCCCAGTACCTGGGAGGCTGATATAGAAGGGTCACAGGTTTGAGGCCAGCCTCAGCAACTTGGAAAAGCCCTCCTCAACTTAGGGAGACCCTGTTTCAAAATAAAAAATAAAATAGGGCTGGGGGTGTAGCTCAGAGGTAGAACTTCCCTGGGTCCAATCCCCAGTACCAAAAAAATGTAAACAAATAAAATTATGAAATTACATAAATTCATTGTGGCCTTTCCTGATATCTTCTAGAGGTTATTTGTATTTATTTCTGGCAAGTACCCAGAATTACTACAGCCCACGATCACTTTCGTCCAATTTCAGGCTTGCTATGAATTGAAACTGAGATTTTGTCCTTGTAAAAGCTCTTCTACTTCTTCTAATGTTCCCTTCCTAGAAATAAGGGGCCAGCAAGCAGTCCTACTGCTTGGTTTTATAGTAAGTTTTATTAGAACACAGTCTCTCCTGTTTATGAATCACCTACAGCTAATTTCTTGCTACAGTGGCAGAGTCAAGTGGTTACTACCGAAGTGGGTATGGTCTGCAAAGACAACAATTTGTGCCTTCTGGTCCTTTACAAAGAAGGTTCACCCACTCCTAATCTAATCCAAAGTATGAAGTTTTACATGTGGCAGGCTTGCAATCCAATTTTTACCCCCCCCTAAATCCATGATACTATCAGATCTACTCCTTAGCTTCTAAGTCTTTCTGTCTCTTCTGTAATTCTGCAGAGGACTTGAGAGAAAAAAGCAGCCTCAAATTAACAGTCTTACATCTCTCGGGTTTCATCTTATTCTACATTTTTTTGCCTTTTTTTGGTACTAGAGATTGAATCCTGGGGCATTATATCTCTGGGCTACACCTCAGCCCTTTTTATTTTGAAACAGGGTCTTGCTAAGTTGCTGAGGGTCTTGCTAAGTTGCTGAGGCTGGCTTCAAACCTACTATCCTCCTGTCTCAGCCCCTCAAGTACTGGGGTTGTAGGTATGCACTCCCCACCCCAGTTTCTCTGGCAATTCTTGTATCTTTGTTATCAATGTAGAATCTTCCAGCAGGCTTTATTTTCCAATGATTCACATTATTCCTAACAAAAGGGTTGGTCTAATTTGCCTAGTCTGTCATTACCAGAAGCAAAAGTCACCAATCTCCCCCAGTTACAGTTTTCAGAGCACCAAATAAGGGTGAATCATCTCCATTAACCATAGAAGCATGACTTTTCAAGATCAGAGCCCTCAGGTCACGTCCATCTGAAACAACCAAATTGTCTCACCACTTACTTGGGTTTTTAGTCACCTTCATGATGCCATCCGACAGAAGTCACAAGACAGAATGGCCACGCGAATAATTTGAGAATCATTAAGCTGGAATGAGTGATTGGAATAGCTATTATCTGCAGCACCACTCTCGAGTAACCAGAGAGGAGACCAAGGTCAGAGAGCTCCAGGTTAGGAGGCTATTTAAGGAAAGAACTAGAAAGACAGCAAGAGAAGTAGCTTTAATAAGCTTCAAAGAGCTACTTGAAAGGAATGGAGGCATGCCCAATGGGTGGGTGAGCAGAGGTTTCATGGCCAGGAAGGGCAGCGGTGAGAAATTCAGGGATATGAACTCCAGCAGAGAGGCCTGAGTGAAGGAGCAAAGGGATCCAACTGGATGCATAGAATCTGAGAGAGAGATTTCTTTTCATTGGCTAGCAGTCAGATGCTGACCCCTTTGTAATAGCACCTCCAGATGTTCTGCACCATTTTGGTGTAGTCTTTCGTCTCAGAATGTGTTGCCAAGAGAACATGAATTCAGGCAGAATTTTTTTTTCTTTCTTTCTTTCCTTTTTTTTTTTTTTACAATGAGATGAAAGCATTTCCCATTCAGGGCATGCAATAAAGCCCTCAGAAATTCTCCCACTGTGAAGTTCCAAACCACAATTCATTTATAGCCTGAAAGTAGTAGCAGAGATATTATAGACATCCAGAGAGCAGACACAACAGTGGGGCATCGCTATTCTTGCTAATCATCAGGAGCGGTCGGATGGTGTCCGCAGCAGCCAGCTTCCCTCTGCCCAGCCAACACCCGTGCAGGCCTATCCATTAGGTGCCACCTAGACAACCTTACAAGCAACCAAAAGGCAAATTGTTTAAAAACGATTGAGAGAATTTCAATCATAGCCTCAAACACTTATAGCTTGAAATATATCACGTCAGTACTTAGAATTTTACTTTTAACCATTGTTTCAGTCAGCATTCTGGTTGCTGTAATCCGAAACACCTGACTACCACAACTTAGAGAAAGAAAGATTTATTTGCTCACAGTCCTAGAGATTTCAGGGGTTCAGTCCACGTTGGGCCAGGTGAAGTCTGCAGAGCTCAGGGCATGTTGCAGGGAGCAGAGAGAAAGAGAGCGCAAGAACTCTGCTCTCATGTCATGGAGGCCAGAACCAGAGAGATAAAGAGGAGGAGGGACCATGTATAATCCCCAAGGCCCACTCTCAGGGAACCCTCCTCAGCAACCAAACCCCACCTCCAACATGGCTGCCTTGTCTATGTGAGGTCGAGGGGGACATTCTAAATCCAGACCATAACCACCACTGAAAATCAGGCAACTGGAATGCCTATTCCTGCATTCATTACCTGCGTCTGTGGGCACCCAAGTCACCTAGGGTTACTTCTAGCCCACAAGGGAACTTTGGGAGGATTGAAAACACTTCCTCCCTTGGATGGGGCATGGCTGCCTTGATGTGTAGAGTTTTTTTTTTTTTTCCTTGAGTGGGGAGGGATGTCACTGAAAATGAGATAATGAAACTGTAGAAAAGGAACTATGGACTGCTGCTTGGCAAGGGGTTATTGGATGAGATTTCAGTTGCTACTTACTGTCTTGGCCAGATGTCCTTGTGAAGTGAATTAAGTGTGTTACACCCCTGAAAGCAATCTCCTACAAATTGTAGGAGCTGTAGGTGTCACTTGTCTGGCATGTGGCTCTGGAAGTCACCTACGTGTGCTGTTACAAACCCTCACTCTGATGTCTAATTACGGGCCAGTGGATAACTTCCAGAACGACTCATAATTTTCACCATACCTGTGGAATTTTAAGCAAGAATTAACCCTAGTGCTTGGATTTCTCTTGTTACTACCACTCCCTCTGTTATTACTGGCCTAGTATCACTTATCTGAAATGCTTGGGACCAAAACCATTTCATATTTCAGAGTTTTTGGATTGGGGAATATTTGCATAGACTTTACCCATTGAATGCCTCTAATCCTAAATGCTCTGAAACTGATAACCTAGTAACCCACTATTACTACCACACTGTAAGCTCCTCCAGTGAACAGATAAGCATCTAATTTATAATATTGCTCTCATGGATTTGTCTGAATGCAAAACAAGTACTATAACTGTTATCAATTTTTATTTCACACTCCCAGTTGTGAAAAAGTCACCTTCCTTCATTTTATGATATCACATAAAGTAGTTCTGAGACACCCTATGGTTCAGCTGGTGGAAAATTCAATCTTACTCATGAACTGTGAGTCCTCTTTTCCTTTTCAGGAAAATTCAAACTTTATGGCCTCTTTGGATTTGAGAATACCTAAGGAAAGGCCTTTTATCTATCTCTATTAGATGCTTGACCTCACCACGGAAAGGCTAAAAAAAAATCCTAGTATTTATAATTTCATGCAGGAGAGATATTAAGCTGTTTTTGGGCCAGGCTTGCTGATGGGGAATTGTGACTCCAGACACCAGGGACACAGTCATTGCTTGTTACTCCCTTCCCTCTTTCTACATTTAGAGTTCTCTTGTCACTCTATAAATGGTCCTGTTCCTTGAAAGAGCTCTGCAGTGGAAGTGGTTGGATGTCCTCTCCCTATTCATAGAAAAATCATTGAGCCTGTTTCTTTCTCAATCTTAGGCAATCCCTTAAAAATGTCTCTCTGCCATGGTTGGCCCACCATGGTGCTCTGCGTGTGAGGGACTTTTCTTCCCCCCACTCCCAAACAAAAGCCTTCACTTTTGCATTCGGAGTGTCTGCCAATGACTCCCTTGGGTCCTACAATATATGCCATGAGCTCTGTCCATAAAGAGGGTTTTGGGAGACATGATTCCTCCTATTATGTTACACCTAGTATAGTAATAAGAACATAGCATAAATACCTCCTCAATGGATTAGCCTTTTCTACCGATAGAGTAAATAGTGGACTCTGTTTATGATCCACAAAGAGAAATCCCACCAAAACTAATAAAATATTTACTGATATTACCCTTATATTGTTCACAGATTTATGTTTTCTGAGATACAAAAAAAAAATGCCTTTTGAATCTCTGGATCAAGTGCTCTAAGGTTGACCCAACTAGCTCAGTGAGCATCAAGAGACAGGTAATCATAGGACCTTTTCAAAGAGATTCCCTTGGGCCTTAGAAGCATGCAGCCATTCCTACCAAAAAGACTGCACATACTGATGCAAACTACCCTTCAGTATGATTCATCTTATATCTTATTCTCCCTGCACCTACACACACACACACACACACACACACACACACTCACTCATGCACACACACATGCAAACCCACTCACAGAAAAGCACACACGCACCTACCATAGCTACCATTAAGGGCTGTTTTTATTTGCAAAATTATACCTTTTGCCACTGATATTTTTCCCCCTCATCAAATAGCTGAATACAAAAAAGAACGACAGGAATTTGACAGCGTCTGGAAAAGAACAAGAGGTGACATTAATTCATGAAACACATTTGTACTGCACAAAGATCAAACCGGCAAATGTTCATGTAATGTATTCAGACGAGCTCAATTTTACCTTCTACACCGTGTTCACATTTGAACAACAAAAATGGCAAGGTGGTTAGATAGAATTTGCTGTTTTACCCTGTGCCCCTGTAAAGGTAGAGAAAAATATTTCTTTTAAGAATATTTTCCTGTCAGGTTGATGTAATCATTGTTTGTTTTTGGTACTGGGGATTGAATGCAGGGGAATTATACGTCTGAGCTACACCCCCATCCTATGTGTGTGTGTGTGTGTGTGTGTGTGTGTGTGTTACTGGGGATTGAACTCAGGGGCATTCTACCTTCAAGACACCCCCAGCCCTATTTTTTATTCTTTATTTCTGAAACTGGGTCTCACTAAGTTGCAGAGGGCCTCACTAAGTAGCTGAGGTGGGCTGCGAACCTGTGATCCTCCTGTCTCAGCCTCCCAAGTACTGGGATTGTAAGCATGGGCCACCACACCCGGCTCTATTTTGTTTTTTATTTTGAAACAGGATCTTGCTAAGTTGTTGAGGCCAGTCTTGAACTGGTGATCCTCCTTTTTCAGCCTCCAAAGTACTGGGATTATAGGCATGTGCCACTTTGCCCAGCTCTTTGTTTGTTTGTTGCAGTATTGGGGATTGAACCCAGAGGTGTTCTACCTCTGAGCTATACTTCCAATCTTTTCCTTTTTTTTTTTTTTCATTTTGAAAAAGAGTCTCACTAAGTTGCTGAGGACCTTGCTAAGTTGCTGAGGCTGGCCTTGAACCTGTCATCCTCCGGTCTCGGCCTCCCCAAAACTGGGATTACAGGTGTGAGCCACCATACCCGGCCAGTTTGTTTTTATACCATAGTTAAATTAGTGTGTGTGTGTGTGTGCACGCGCATTATGTAGTGTGTGTATATTCTTGCTTTACAGAGCAGTTGTAAAGCATGGTAAAAGTCATTATTAGTTAGCCTTATAAAATGGAATGAAGCTGGATCAGCACGATTTTTAATTTTTATTGTTGCTTACAACTAATTTTTTTCTCCTTTTCTTCCCTCAGAAGAAATAAGACTAATGAAAAAATTCTTTGATCTATCTTGATGAATAAATTTGGGATTTCTAAAACGGAGGAGGTTAAAGGATGAGAGGAGTCATGTCTTAAAGGTATATTTGATTGAAATTAGTAAGATGAAAACAGTTTGAACTGTCTTGCCTGTTTATATATTTTCCAAACTTTTAATTAGACTTAAATATATTCTTCTTTCAGTTATAGTCATGCAGCAGTATTAGAAGAAGAAAAGAAGGAGGAGGAGAAGGAGGAGGAGGAGGAGGAGGAGGAGGGGACTGGGAGACAAAAGGGAACTTAACGAAAGAAACCATTAACATCTTGAAGAACTTGTTTTTACAAGATGCCCTGCTCTACGGCCATACCAGCCCAACTTGCCCTATCTTGTCTATACGATGCCCTGTTTGTTTATTCTCCTAGACTCTACCACATGGGGATTGTTACCCTTTTACCCAAAAGGGATGGAATAGGAGGATACAGTGATACTACAAGATTGTGATCAGACTAGACATCTCATTGCTTATGTCTGCGAGATTTCACATGTGAGAAGTGGACGGAGGGCACTCACTGTGGGTCACTTGGGAAACTGCTTCAGTGCTGGCTCCAAAAACAACATCCTTCTTCAAGATGGACAGATATGCCATCATTTTGGAGAAAAGCAATGCACAAGGGGTAGCTGAAGAGCTCGTTTATTTCATTCTCAAACATTAAGAACACGGGGCTGGTCTATTGGGTTTTCTCTGAATAATGAATGTTAGCTTACTTAGTAAGAAAAAAAAGTCCACTCCAATTTTATCATCCATTTAAATGAGAACAGTTCACAACAGTGAAAGGAAATATTCATGTATATGTATACATAGATAGAGAGATACATTAATGTATATATTCATTTATATATATGTATCCTCATTCATATATATATACACACACACACACACACACACACACACACACACACACACACACATTAATTACTTAGGGAGCATTTTCTAACTAAATTGGTTGATTTTAATGGTTTCAAGTTCTAACATTCTTTAATATCATTGCTACTCCTAATAGCTTGTTCTAGACTGCAGAGTAGAAAGGCAATGTTCACCAAGTCCTGGGAACACCCTTCCATTAGGAATCCCAGCCAGGGAGAACCCAGTCCTTCATGGTTTCTCAGAGAAAGACAACTCAGGATGGAACATGATCTTCAGTCAGCGGAGTTGGGCGTGTAAGGAGGAATTCTGAAGTGGCCAGTTGCTGCATAAAACTAAAATTTTAAGACAAGTTAAACATTTACAAATCTAATAATAACAATTTTAAGGACAGAAGCAGTGGTTCTGAGGAGGGAGGAAGCAGCAGGTGCGGAGGGGTTGGGCTGCGGCAGTACCAAGGGCAACCAGTGAACAAGGACACAGAGGCTTCGGATTGGCCCCTTGTTGGTTCTAAAAGTTCTACATGAGGATTCTGTTTGCCCTTTGGCTTTATAGAAACCCACTGAAGGTCTTTTCTTTCCAATTGGGAAATGAGGATTTCCTGATCCGACTGTACAGGTCAGGCTGAAAGATAGGCCCATCTCTAAATCCTGTAAGGGAGAGCAACCTTTACTCCAACAGAAACTCGAGTCTCTTGCTTCTCTGGTTCAGCTTGATCCAGGTGAGGGATTTTATGAGAAGTCTGTTCCTGTCTGATCCCTCCCTCAGAAGTCGTCCCAGAAATCTCTCTCACGATCGTGAGAACTTCCTTAATCAATGATCTTAAAAGTTCCTCTCAAATGATCTGGCCCCACAGAAAGTATAGAACGGAGAAAGTTGATCTCCCCAGAACCCAACTTTTTTTTTTTATCTCTTCTTGGCTTCTAATTCTTATTCCAGAGAATGTTTGAGAATAAAGGGCCAAAGACACAGAATGATTCTCAGCTAAATATGTTAATGCAAACCAATACATTCACCTCAATTTTCCCTCCTACGTGCCACTATAAATGGCCGTGTAAGAATAAAGATGTGCACAGGGTGAAGGAGTGAAAACTTTCAGGTTGAGAATTAGAGAGAAGGTAACAGCCAATGTAAAATGCCAATTCAAAGCCGGGCGTGGTGGCGCACGCTTGTAATCCCAGTACTTTGGGAGGCGGAGACCGGAGGATCTGGGTTCGCGGCCAGCCTCAGCGTGCATGCACGCGCGATCTCTCTCTCTCTCTCTCTCTCTCTCTCTCTTCCCCCTCTCTCCCTCTCTCTCTCTTTCTCTCTCTCTCTCTCTCTCTCTACCTGGTGAGGCCCTCCGCAGCTTCGTGAGACCCAGTTTCAAAAATAAAGCATAAAAAAATAGGGCCGGGGGCGTAGCGCGGAGGTAGAACGCCCCTGCGTTCAATCCCCAGTACTGCAAAAAAAAAAAAAAAAGCCAATTCAATTTTTGGAAGCTAGATGAAGAAAACAGTTCAAATACTGCTACATGCACATAGGAAAGTATCGCTACCAATTTCACTAACAGGTACGGGGAGAGGGGACCCCTCTCCCAAGGCGATCCCAAGGGAATCACAGCAAGTGCTGTGTGCATGTGTTTGTGTCACTTTGAACCTCACTATGATGTGTAAATACAGCGCTTCGATAAAGGTGTGTGTGTATAGATATATTGGTACTAAGGCTTGAACTCAGGGTGTCCTGCCTCTCAGCTACACCCCCCAGCCCTATTTTATTTTTATTTTTATTTTGAAACTGGTTCTCACTAAGTTGCTGAGGGCTTTTCTAAGTTGCTGAGGTTGGCCTCAAACCTGTGATCCTCCTGCCTCAGCCTCCCAAGTACTGGGATTACAGGAGTGTACTACCACGCCTGGAAATAAAAGTATTTTTTTAAAAATAAATAGGCTCCAGGCGTGGTGGCGCACGCTTGTAATCCCAGTACTTGGGAGGTGGAGACCGGAGGATCTGGGTTCGCGGCCAGCCTCAGCTACTTAGTGAGGCCCTCTGCAACTTTGTGAGACCCGGTTTCAAAATAAAGGATAAAAAATAGGGCTGGGGGTGTAGAATGCCCCTGGGTTCAATCCCTGGTACCGCAAAAATAAATAAATAAATAAATAAATGATTGGTCCATCAAAAAAAAAAAATGGGGGAAGCTAGAAAGAAAATGGACAGGTGGTAACTGATCCAGTATATCTGACAGGGCTGCAAGCGCGCAATTGGGGTCTCTAAGGAGTCAGTTAATTCATGCCATAGATCCTTGGAAGGGCTAGGGCACTCTCTCCCACATTCCAGAGCTAATGGCAGCCTGTCCTAGACAATGCCAGCCTTGAATTCCGGCAGTGTTAGAATTCAGGACTATAAAAAGTTTTGCAACTGTTGTAGGTAAATGCGGAACACACGTGAAATTGAATACTAGCACCAAATGTGGTGGGGTTACTTGTGTGCCTTTTAGTGAGGTGTCCAAACAGGTGCCAGCAGAGCCAAGACTATGGACATCAGTCAACAAGACTCATAGCTGGGACCCCAAGATCCCCGACACCAGCGCCGTGTGCCCACAAGGCTCTGCAGCTGTTGGCGTAGCTGGAGTGTCTAATGTGTGAAGCCGCATTCCATGGCTGTTTACGGATGGGTAGGTCTTTCTGGGCATGCCCTGGGATTTTGTGACCCTGCCGCATTGTTCCATATCCCTTATCTTCTGAGTGCTCTATGATGATTCACCAGCTAAACTTCAGAAAGGAGCACACGGCAAACTGGGGCTGTCGCCTCCGCTCAACCAGAGACAGAGAAGCACTCAAGCCTTGGGAAACTAGGTGACTCATCAAAGATCATAATGTCACACAGTCTGATAATGGATTCTATTTTCATTTATTGAAATGTTACTGAGTGATTTTATGTGCTGTGGAATCATGTTAAATACTGAGCTTAGAGGAAAAAATAAGACAAAGCCTGCCATTGTGACGCTCTCACACCCATAGAGGAAATATATATATATGTATATGGGAAATATATAGACTTCTGGAAATATATGGAAAAAAA